>JANAVB010033220.1:3929708-3934708 GCA_029216955.1 Iris pallida | reverse complement strand
ACGGTCTAGTTTCAGAGTGATTGTAATCAGAGGCTTGATTGAAAAAAGATACTTCATAATTGAAATTGGTCGAGTACTTCGGATCAAAGCTCGTATTGTAGAAGTTGCAAGAACTTCGGATGAAAACTTGTGGTATTTTCCATAGTAGATTCAACTAGAAGCTAGAGTTCTTCCGACTGGAATAGTCCTCACAAGAGAAAAACCAGTATACATCATCGTATTTGCATTTGCTTTCTGATCTCTGCTTTTCATTTACTTACTTGTGATATATTATGTGATCTTGCTGCTAACATTTTTTAATTAGCTAATTTTTGCTACCTACTCTATTCACCCCTAGAGTATTGTGCTTTACAACTCGTTCCTACAAACGATCCAAAATAATTGGTATCAGAGCAGGTTCTCTTTATATAGGTATTTCTATCATACCAATTGTTCCTACAATACATAGGTATACATAGGAAGGATTGAGAGTGTGCGTGTTGTGTGTGTGAAAGGATAGGGGCTGCTGCTATTGTCACGACCCATACCCATTTTTTTAAAAACGGATACGAGACGTGGCCAAGCCAGCCTACGCCGCAGTATCGATGGTAGAACGCTGTCACGGCCATGAAGATCAAAATCACAAATAATGCTCATTTACATAATTAATTTATTTTACAATGATCACAAGTTTTACATTTGCAAAAAAATATAAACTTATACAAATATTGGAATGACTACAACTCTGCTATCTAGCTAGTTTCTAGGCTTTTGTCTGCAAGTACCCCCGTATCTTCCATGCTAAGTGAATCCACGGCTACCTAAAAATATTGGTTTCCAGTCAGGAATGGAACGAGCACAATTCACTTAATACAGTTTCAATATATGAAAATGACTATACTACAGAGATTAGCCTTTAGACATATGATTCATAAAATAAAACAAAAGACCAATAAAACTAAATAAGGAAAACAGTAAATAAATACAAAGACAACACTCACCGACTGACGGAAGTACCTTTGAAATGTGATTGGTCTCGGGACAATTATACGACACTGTCTACACTGTCTAAAGTTACACTGTCTACATTGTCTAAAGTTACACTGTCTATACTGTCTAAAGTTACACTGTCTACATTGAATAATGCAATAAAGAAATCACTGTTTACACTGTATACTTTGCAATAATAAATCACTATTTACACTGTCTACTTTATAATAATAAATCACTGTCTACACTATCTACTTGGCAATAATAAAACACTGTCTATACTGTCTACTTTATAATAATAAATCACTGTCTACACTGTCTAAGGTCAGATCACACGTCATTGGTACTTCACCTTCCGACACAACAAAGAACAAAATCAACATAAAACTGAAATCACATATCTATCGACTAAACACTGATGTGTAGTAAAGATCAATACTAAAAACAAATAATAAACTGTACTCTCCTGTGGTCCTTTGCTGGTGAAACCGACAATCCGAACTACTCGGTGTGCCGTAATAGTCAAACCTGTACAACAGTCCCCAGAAGCTAAAATAAATATTACCAATGTTCTTAGAATAGTCAAATTAGCTAGGATTGCCTGTCCTTAAGTCCAATTCTGGATATAGGGGCAAAACGATAATTTTGGGTCAAAACGGTGTCCGCCGTTGGACCCGCTTTGCACCGAAAAGCGTGCCAGAGTCAACGGTCTCTAAAGTTGTCAAACTATATGTCTACGGATCCAGTTTTTTATACGAACCCAACCGCATGTCCTAAGTTCGATTCCGGCAGGCCGTGCACAAAATTGCCTGTTGAGTTGGACCGTGGGACCCGCAAAACGGCGATCCAATCAATGGTCTCAGAATCGGACAAAACTTGGCGTACAGGACCAGAAAAATGATACGGTCCTGCTGGCGCAAGTTTTGTCTCGATCTGACGAGCGTGCACAAAGTAATTGAGAAATTTGAACAGAGGCCGATACGGTAAATTTTGACGGATACACATCAAATTCGTCGCACACACACGACCAATTTGAATTCCGTCAAAGCCCACACGACCACAAAGTCGTTACGCAGCTTTCGATGCTTTCAGTTCACGACCACGTCGCCCGCATTGGCGGAATGCACGTCGTATCGAGAGATTTTATTGATTTTAAAACAGGTTTTTGGAAAACTTTGGGATTCGATTTCTCGACGCATAGTCGATGATTTCCGAATCCACAAAAAGGGTTGTGAAGCCCTATATATAGTCTAGGTCTGTCTTTAAATAGTTTCTTAATGTTGTGTACGAGTTGATCAAAATCGATCCTCGAACATGGCATTTTAAACTGTTTTCTAGATTGTTTTCGAAACGGTTTTTTCGGCGATCTTTGGGTCGATCTCGTACGGGTTTGATTAGTTTATACTTAATTCTAGTTGTTGAAGATTGAAAAGGGTCTAGTTGGCTTTCTGAAACACTTTACAGTTCGAAAAAAGGATAATCGTGGACAAAGAACTTGTACCATGAAGTTGCGCTTCGAACGCAATACTGCTGTCGTTGCTCTTCTGTTTGCGCGCGGTTGTGCCCTGTCGTGCGCGTGTCCGGCCGACTCTGGCCGTCGTGGCGGCGGCGAGCGGCGCACCTAGGGTCGGAGAAGGTGGCGTCGGGTGTTGGTGGCGTGGATGAGCTAGGGTTTGGTTTTTCGAGATAAATCTCTCTCGTTATACATATATGTATACGCACGCTGAATTAACAGAGTTTTCCTCGGGTTGGCCCGACCATGCTCCTGGTTTCGGGTGTTACTACTGTTGCTGCTTTCCTAGCATGTGTTGGGCCTTTCCTATGCTGCTGCTATATATATATATATATATATATATATATATATATATATATATATATATATATATTTATATATATATATATATATATATATATATATATATAAAATATATATATATATAAATGCATTAATATAATAATATAAAAATATTTATCCTATTCCTAAAATAGAATATCAATCTAGTAACAATAAAATATATTTATTTTCGAAAATAGGAGATAACCAATACTAATAATATCTAATAGTAATAAATATATTTATTTAATCACCACAAAATAATAAAATAATAATAAAATAATTAAATGGTGGTTTGGTGAATCCATACTACTCACCTTTATCCGAGTCCAGAAAATTATACAAATATCGTAAAACAATATTTAATAATAAAAATACCAATTTTTTGTACAAATATTCGAACAATTAAAAATGCACATCAATACCTAATAATTTAGAAAATATTTGTACACACATCAAATATGCCTACGTGGTCGTCTTTGGTCCACTGCGTGCCTACATGGGCTTGAAATTGGTTTGAGTCCGGTTCGGGCTGATTGGGTACAACCGGGTCATCTAAAATCAATAATGTAATTAATAAATAAATAAAACTTCGGTAAAGGTTAAGCCGCAACTTGGCCTGATTTTCCTAGATAGGACATCACTATGGCTCGGCCTTCCCTACCGGGCTAATATACTAGCCAAAGCGCGTCATGGCACTATCCGTGCCACAATTCTTTGCCGCCATGCACTCCAAAACTCCGTCATGGCTAAAGTCATCTATCGTAATAATTAATTAAGTAATTATTTATAAATTCTAAAAATCACCATTTAATTTAAATAAATAAATAAAATATATTATAAAAAAATTTGGGAAGAGGGGTTTCAAATCTACCCACCTTAAAATAATTTCGTCCTCGAAATTTAAGGGAAAAGTCCATCCGCTATGATAGAAGACAGTTTCCATTAAACTATCATCTATTCTCATGGTCATTTTGTTCTACGAACCCTCGAAATTTTTACCCACCTTTGGTCACACTACTCCCTCAAAACTATGTCACTAAAACTTTAAAATCATCCAACTACTTGCTAAAATTTCTACCAATAGATATCTACTGCTTATGGTATTTATAATCTTCTCCTATCGATCAAGCAACCCAAAAATTAACAAGCAACAAATTTACACAAGTAGCTAAGAAATATTAGTAAATTCTAATAAGTATGACCTTCGTCGCTCCGAACTAGGAAGAACATGAAGATAAGGAAGAACAATCGAGAGTAAAAATAAAGTTTCAAGAGCGATAGGGAGTATCCAAAGGTGCAGATGGAAAGAAAGTTTATGAACCATTGACTTATTTTCTAGATTGGACTTCTCTAGTCCCAGTCACTTGCTAAATCAAAAAAAAATCCTTTATTTCTTATAGGAACTTGCCATCCGTGCAATACAGGGGTTCCGTTCTCGAAATTCTGAACAAAGTTCCATAATAGAACGGAATTTGAGAAATCAAGATTGTGATCTTTTCCGTGGTTATTTAAACACACAAACAAGGGTTATAAATGCAATATAAGATCGTATCGTGACTTCCAAGTAGATGGAGTAATGGTCACGAATGACCCCGCATTCTAAGAGGTGGTAACTAAATAGTAGGTATAGGGACCTATTTCAAGTAATCCAGTTTTATAGTCCAAATGTGATGATATGCATGGATGGGTTTTACTGGGTCTTAATGGGTTCCTGATTGGACATTGGATGAACCTTGGATTTTAATCTATATTGGCTGGACAAGATCCCAATGATAAAACTACTTCTACTAGGTTAGGGTAACCTAGAATATATTTCAACCCAAGTGGTTGAGCTAGTCGCCAGTCGGGTTGGTTAGCTAGGTTCCTAAAGCCCCAAAAGCGCCTTCCGTGACTTTTGTGTTTAAGTTGCACGAGAAGACCAATTGAGTGCACACTAGTAACATGTGCGTAGTGGGCTTCGAGTAGATCATAACCATATATTGGGTCGAAAGTTCAGTCAAGGTTAGGCTCTAATAGGAGTCAGAAAGTTTACCGATATTATGGTAAGGGTTATAGCTAGTCTATTTGACCTAAAATTTATACTATAAAAATAGAGTACAAGTGAACGTGTTTGAGTGGGACATGATATACCTAGATGAAGGTGGACTCGTTTAGATCTTGCAGATGAAATTTGTTGGAAGGTAACAGCTGGTCT
>JANAVB010033220.1:3875380-3913543 GCA_029216955.1 Iris pallida | reverse complement strand
AATTCGGCCAGAATTCGGTATGGATAATTCAAATTTTTGGCCGTGGACAGCTGTAGCAAGCAGGCCCTAAAAATCAGGGTTCTGGAAATCAGGGGACAGAGTTCAGCCCGAACTCTGTGTGAGGCAGAGTTCGGCCCGAACTCTGTCTCCAGAAGACAGAATGGTCTATTGGGCTTTTGGGCTTGTGGAGCTTGGGCTTGGGTTCAGGAATTGGTCTATTTGTATGGTAATCTTGGAGAGATAGTCTAGGGGTTTGAGATTACTCTGCGACTCAACGTACACATTCCCTAGACTCAATAAATTGAAGATTACAGACATGGAACAAACAAGAAAACCAAGAGCCCTTTGATGATGCCTTTCTTCTGATATTTGAGCAGCCATGAAGGGTAGGTCGTTAAGCGGAACCATGGAACAAACAAGAAAACCAAGAGCCCTTTGATGATGCCCCCTCGACCCCTGTCCGCTGACCGGGCAGCGGAACCCCCGATGCGAGGCCCCGGATAGGTCGTTAAGCGGTTCGAAGAAATCCCTTTATATGACGCCGTCTTTGGTCCAACATTAATTCTTCATTGCCTATGTCCTGTTTGACCATGTTAGATCATGCTTACTGCATGTCTACAAATACATGTTAGGCCAGCAAAATATGTTGCAGTACGATACAAGCATAGCAGTATAATATAGGACAATTAGGACAATGCTAAGTTTAAGTAGCAACATGATAGTGAGTATATGAATATTAGTGACATCATTATGTTAAACTTAACTGATTAGCCATATTCAAAAACACAATGTAATCATTGGGCCAACACCCTCCAAGTGAGCGAGAGAAGTCTGCAGAAGTGCATCCACACATAACAGTCTCATCGGCATGCGCATAAGAGAATCAGTTGGCCTTGATCATCCATCCTGCATCCAAGACCCCTTCCACCGCCCCCGGATGCGACCCTGGGATCGACACGATGACGTTAGGTGTTGTCCCCACAGAAAGGCTTATACAGGCCATGGATGTCAGGATTCTTGGACCTCAGCAACCTCCTCTGCGCTCTGGTAGATATCGAGAAAAACGTCGGCTCCCCCTCAACGAGGGCTACAGGCAGCATAGCCCGCGACTCATCCGAGTCGGCCTACAACGTCACAGTTAAGTCGTCAAGAGCCACCAAAACCTCCCACAACAAGAAGAACAAACAAGCCCTTGAGCCCACGGCCATGAACACTCGGTCAGCCACTAAACTCAATATCCATCCCCTCCGCAACCAACCCAATGCTTAACATTCTCTCATGGAATGTGAGAGGGCTGGCCAATAAACCTACCTTGAGAAGAATAATCAGCCTCAAGAAAACCCACCGGGTCGATATTTTAGTTGTCATCGAGCCTAAAATCCTAAAAAAAACTCAAATCCATCCAGCTACAACTCGGCTTCCCGTCCGTGGTCGCCGGATGCCACGATATTTGGATCCTCTTCACCGCCGAATGTAAATTTGGTATCGTCAACGACTCGAAACAGGAACTTTCCTACTGGGTAGAGCACCCATCTCTTACATCTCGATCCCTCGTCTCAGCAGTCCATGGCAGCTGTGACCTTGTCGAACGCAATATGCTGTGGGACATCCTAACAGACACACCCGCATCCTCCTCAACAACCTCCCATGGCTCTGTCTCGGAGACTTCAACACTATTTCGCACAGAGACAAAAAGTCATGAGGCCGCCCTCCACCCCAGCCGGCCATGAACGACTTCAACACCTTCTTTTTCAACGCCCACTTGTCTCCCCTCCCGTTCTTCTGTAATATATTCACCTGGTGTAACATGCAAAAAGGTGCCCGTACGCAATATTTTCGACTGGACCGAGCCTTGCTCGATAACCGCTGGGCCGACATGGACCTCATCTGTAACCTCTTTTACCTCAACACCACCGAGTCGGATTACTCCCCTCTCCTAATCGAGATCAGTAGCAACTCCGGGCTGGTCAAGAAACCTTTTCGCTTCCTGGATTTCCGGAGATATCACCCTCAATTCAGGAACATCGTTGACTCCGCCTAGAGGTCGGTTGGCAACCCCGACCCCCTTGTCCGCGTGGCAGTCAAGCTCAAAGCTACCAGGGGTGATCTGTCGACTTGGAGTAAACTCGCTTTCGATAATATTTTCCAAGCGATTAAGACGGCGGAGGACGACGTCACTCGCGCCGAGATCATCTTCGCCTCGGATAGATCGCCGGAGGCCCGTACAGCACTCAACCTAACCAAAGCTCTTTTGAAGTCTCGGATAAAGATAGAAACAGAATTCTAGAAGTAGAAGGCCAGATTGACTTGGGACGCCGAGGGCGACAGGAATTTCGGCTTCTTCTACGCTTGCGTCAGAGGACAAAGAAATTAGCTCAAACTGCACAAGATCGTCGACGAGAACGACAGGATCATCAAAGACCAGCGTAGCATCAACAAGGCTGCCGCAAACTTCTACACCAAACTATTCTCTAAGGAGGCCGTCACTAAGAATGAGGTGTTCTTGGCAAAGGTCCCCAGTTTGATCTCCGAGCAAGAGAACAAGCAGCTCATGTCCCCTCCCTCCAAAGAGGAAGTCAAGTCCGCAGTATGGGCCCTCAATGTACACAGCGCTCCCGGACCAGATGGTTTTTCTGGAGTTTTCTTCCGCTCTTGCTAGGAAATTATTGAATCTGACTTTCACGAGGAAGTTGTGGCTTTCTTTCAAGGCGTATGCTACCCGAAAGCCATCTCCCGCGCCAATCTCATCTTAATCCGAAAAAAGGATAACCCAGAGACCTTCAAAGACTTCAGACCTATCAGCCTTTGCACCTTCACCAACAAAATCATCTCCAAGATCATTGCGAACCGTATGTCCTCTCTTCTTCCCAAGATTATATTCGAGGAACAAAGCAGCTTCGTCCCAGGACAGAACATCACTGATAACATCTTGCTCGCTCAGGAAATGGTTAATTGCATGAAGTTCCCGTCTAGAGGGAGAAACGTCGCCATTAAGCTAGACATGAAAAAAGCTTATGACCGTTTAGACTGGCAATTCATAATTTGGGTTTTTTGAGGGTTCGGGTTCTCTAAGAAGTGGATAGATATCATCTTCAGATCCATTAGCAACTTTTGGTTCTCCACGGTCATCAACGGATAAGCAGAAGGTTTCTTCAAATCCAGCCGCGGGGTCCGTCAGGGGGACCCACTTTCCTCTACCATCTTCATCATCGCAGCCGAAGCGCTCAGCAGAAACCTTAATAGCATGGCTAACACCCCCAGGTTCCATCACTTCCACACTACCACTGGCTGCCCTCTAATCACTCATTTGGCCAACGCCGATAACATCCTCATCTTATCACCCGGCGACTGTTGCATCGGTTGAGGTAGTCTGCAGTACGCTTAAGAGATACACCAGATGTTCAGGCCAACGAATCAACGTAGACAAAAGCGTCATCTACACCCATCACAAAGTTGACAGGAGCCACTCGATTTCCCTCGCTAACCCAACCTCATTCTCTAACGCTTACATATCGTTCTTCTACCTGGGGTGCCCGCTGGTGTACGTCAAATCTAACTAGGGCATCTTCGACGGTATGGTGAACAAAATCAAAACAAAAATCACGGGATGGCATTACGCGACCCTCTCACCAGGCGGTAAAATGATCCTGATCAAGCATGTTCTATCCTCCATCCCTATCTACACCTTGATCGTGTGCGCCCCCCTCCCCCCTAAGAAGGTTATATCCTCGTTAGAGTCCCTCTTCGCCAGCTTCTTTTGGGGGCATCGCAATGGCAAAGACAAGCACCATTGGGCCAGCTGGGAAACTATGGCCAAACCAACCGAAGTAGGTGGCCTGGGCTTCAGCAGACTAGCTCACATCATTGACGCCTGCTCAATGAAGCTGTGGTGGAAGGATCCAATCGAAAAACTCCATTTTGACTAGATTATGAAGGCTAGATACTTCCGTCATTCTCACCCCGCGACGGCCATCGCCAACAATCATTCATTTGCATCCTGGCGACGGATTCTCCATGGCCGACACCTCGCAGAACCCATCATCCATCTTCAGATTGGCAACGACAGCTCATCGCTGCGCCATGAACGATGGCTCGACAAATTATCCTTCAACCTTCCGTAACCGCCCGCCTAATTTCACCATCCGAGATTTATGGGACAACGACTCCAGGTGGAGATGGGATCGGGTCAGAGAGTGGCTGGGTCCGACGGCGTCGGCTGTCCTCGCTGCTGCAGACGTTCAGCTCAATGACATCCTCGACGCTCTGACTTGGGTCGCCACGTCGGGGGCACCTTCACATTGGCCTCCGTCAGGCGCATGGTGAGAGGACCTGACGTGACTTCTATGCTAATCGCCCATTTTTGGCATTCTTGTATTCCTAACAATTGGTCAATCCTAATCTGGAGAGCTCACCGCAGGAAGCTCCCCACCGACGACTCCCTCACCTCCATCGGCTACAGCCTTGCCTCTAAGTGCTATTATTGTAATTCGTACCACTCAGAAACCGCCGAACACATCCTGTCTCCGACGACCTAGCCACTCGGATGTGGTCCAACCTCTCACGCCATTGCGGAATTGATCACCGTGTAGGGGGCCTCAACGATCTCCTCGCTAGCTGGGGCAAATCCCATGGCCTTCAGATCGTCGCGACCGCCAGAATTTAGGTTCTATGGAAGAACCGAAACAAATACAGATACGAAGGACGCCAATACAACCCCTTTCAGCTGATCTGGGAGGTCCTCTGTCAGAGTCTCAAGAGAAGCAGATATTGCACACACTCTCCGGACAGTTTCTGGATAGCGCTGTCCTAACCCGAGGTCTGGGCCAGATAGTCCAGTTAGCTGCGTCCGGCCTCCTTTTGGCTTTTGTTGTCTTTTTGTGCTGGTCGCTTTTACTTGTATAGGCTTTGATATTTTGCGCCTGATACATCAATAAAGCTTATTCTTCTTAATATATATTTTATATATATATATATATATATATATATATATATATATATATATATATATATATATATATATATATATATATATATTTTAAACAATGGCTAAAAGCCTTCATTGAAATAAGAACGAGGTTGGAACCGGGAGATAGCCCGAGTTCCTACAGAGTGTGGGATAAGCCCTGACACTGGTGCCTACAAAACGTAGTAATCATAAAGAGTTTTTTTTTTTTTTTTGGACTGGAGCAACCGAAATTCAAAAATTGAATTCGAAAGTCCAGCATGGTCACGTGGAGAGGGGCGTTGGGCCCGAGGGGTGTGCCCGTCGCACTGCCCGAGGAGGGGCTCGGTGCACAGCGCGAGAAAGAGGCACGCGTCCCGGGGGGGCGCACGGAACGCGAGGGGCGCGACTCCCGGGGAGGGGACGCGCCGCCCGGGAAGGGGGAACCGGGGCCTCCGGCGGAGGGGGCCGGAGGGCGGAGGGGGGGGATCGACCATGGGGAGGGGGGGATCGACCATGGGGAGGGGGGGGAAGGTCCGGCCACCAGGCGACGGGAAGACTATATATATATATATATATATATATATATATATATATATATATAGAAAGAAGGAAGGGTGTGAATGTGTTCTGTGGTGTAGAGGTGCTGTCGAGGCTGCCTAACCACACACACAACTGAACATAATCCCATACTAAAAAATAAAAAATAAAAATAAAAAATAAAAATAAAATAAAAATAAATATATGTATATATATATATATATATATATATATATATATATATATATATATATATATATATATATATACTAACTCTCTATATAGATATTTATATATATACAAAGGAAAAATCATATAACATGGAGATTATGTATAACTGAATGCGAATATTGGTCTAAACTACCAAATCAAACTCGAAATCTAGACTAAACTTAAACTCAAACTCAGAATCTGAGTTTTAATCTCAAAATCCAAATCTATATATCAAACAAATTCGAATTCAAAACAACCCGATACTCAAAAACCACATCGATACCCAAAACCCAAAATACGCAACTAGAACTCGTGAAACTTGCAAACACGAAGGTATACATGTGTGTGTCATGCTCGGGTACTCACAGGGTCAAACCCGTGTCCGTATCGTGTCCACGAAGTGCGTATCAGAAAAGTTCATACACGCAGTGTATTGACAAGTGCTCGTGCACGCAGCATCGCACTCGAAAGAACGCCACACACAACACGAGGAGCCTCGTGCTCATACACGTAGCTAGGCAGGGTCTAGCTCTAGGTGTACACTATACTGATATGCATCCACGTCATGTCCACGTGTCACACGATTTACGTATTCGTACGGCAGTGCGCGCGTGCGCGGCCTCGTGGGCGCGTGTCGACCCTCGTAGGTCGCAACACGGGCCACGTCGTGCCACGTGGTCAAGTCTAGGGGTAGCACAGGTCTAGGGCTTCGTATCCGTTTCCCCTGAATCGAGTTTTCGATGCAGTCGTGTCCACGCACGACGGCCGTGTCAGCGGCAAAATTCTGCCCGTGTGTATACAGTGGTTGAACCGTGCGGCCTCGATTTCTTCGTGCACGTTCTACGAAACTGTCATAAAATTTTACGTGCACATGGGCAGAGGTCCCACGTGTCCACAAAATTCATGACCAATCGTGTCGTATTCGTCGAGTTATTGCACTCGAACTGCAGGGCATGCACGAGGCTGTGCACGGGCCTCGTGCACATGTGTCCGTGTCCGATTTGGACATCAAAAATGTGTCAAATCAAGATCCATCTTCACAAAAGTTGTTTCAAATATAAACAGTAACAACTTCGTGAAAACAGAATCAAAAAATATGAACTTTCGATTCTTAGAGACATTTCGTCGAACACGTGTTCCAATACACCGACACGTGTTCGATACGCCTATCAAACGGATACGAAATCCTAACAAACTACATGTACAGGTCCGGGGTAATGGATTTATCTATGAAGAAAGATCTGAATTTACATATGTTTAGAGGGGTTTACCTATTGAGAGTCAATATCTCAATGAAACGAGCCTCCAAACGCGTCGACACCGATTTCCTCCTGTCCAAAGCCTCTGATTCCTTGCTAGCAAGTCTCCAGCAAGTTTCTCTCCTCCCAAGGATTGCAACGCAATTCGTTTGGATGGATTTGGATGAGAATTACGGGAAATAGGCTATTGGAAGGAGATGGCAATATCTAGGGTTTTGCAAATAGGTGGCTCATATGCACATAAAGTGGGGGGGCTACTGTTTGGGCGGCCAAGGGGTCTTGCTAGGGTTAGGTTAGGGTTTAGGATGGGCCACAACTCATCTAGAGTTTAACAAAAGCCCATTAGCAAAAAGGCCAATATGCTACATGCTAAAATAGCCTAAAAATGCATAAAATGGTTTCCTAATTAGGACTAATGCTCCAAATTGAATTCTAATTAGCCAAATAAGTCTCTAATCACATGGTTAGTCTTCTAATCAGGGTTAACTAAGGTTAAGCCATCTGCTAATACCAAAAGCACTAATCAAAACTAAAATATCAATCTATTTAATAATAAAATAATCAAAAATACCAAAAATCATAATTACTAAAATACCCTTATTTTAAAAAAATGGTGGTTACAAATCTACCCTCCTTAAAATAATTTTGTTCTCAAAATTAAAGATTGATAGTACTCCTTCCAGGTTAATCTTCCAACAATCAAGGTCTTAAGAAATTTTATCCAAATCATGCAATTTGAAAGAATAGCATACAAGGCCATGGCATACAGTAGCAGTTGAAAGTCTCTGTAGAAGCATGGAAAATAATAAAGAAAGAGCCATGCGGCCAGGAAACCCCATGCGGCTCAGAAAGCCCATGCGGCTCAGAGAACCCATGCGGCTCAACGCGTCTATGCGGCTCTGTGATCTCCATGCGGCTCAGAGAGGTGCCACGTAGCATACAAGCAACTCTTCCCTTACTGCATTAATTGCCTGGACGGCCGACAGCTCTGACAAAACGACAGCCCTGACACAAAGACGTAATTATGACTCTGTCATAATGACAGACTCCTAGGGAAGCGAAGGAGATCTCTGACATAATCCCCCGAGATCCAGAAAATGCCATGCAGCCTAGACACGTGGACAGTCATATGCGGCTCGAGCAGAGACTCCCCATGCGACTCAGGCCAAAGTTGCCCTATGCGGCCTAGATCGAAACAGTCCCTATGCGGCTCAAGTAGACGTTCCCCCATGCGGCTCACGAGGACCATCTCCATGCGGCTCACGAAGGAGTTACCCGTTCTGCGGCCACCTACGTCCATGCGGTCCAGATTATCACGTGATTCGAAGGTTCGGGGGCCACTCCCCAACAGCCTTGACACGTGGCCGGGCTTATGCGACTCAATCCTCATGCGGCTCAGATCCCCTCATTGGCTTCCAGTACAGTGTCATAAAGCCAATTAATTTCCCAGATTTACTGCGATCAAAGATTGGGTCAAATCCCAATAATCTGGGACACGTGGCAGGAGAATGAATTAAACTTATTCATTCAGATTCGCAGACGTCAGCAGATCATCATAAGGGAGATTTATTCTAATCAGCATTAATTACTGAGAGGATTTGGCACAATCTATATTAATAGCCCAGATTCATTACACTCAAAACTAATGGCCCAGATTGATTAATCAATAGGCCGCCGCCACTTTAAGGAACAATCATTGTAAACCCTAATGATGGCATTCCCTTCTTATAAATAGCAAGGTGTCAAGAGGACCCTTTTTCGAGATCAGAGAGCACCAGAATACTTGGAGAGAAAAAGCAGAGAGAGAGAAAAGAGAGCATTTTCTCAATGCCAAGCAATCTTCTGGAGCCAAGGCTGCGTACCGATCGTCCAAAGAGTAAGACAGAGCTGTCGTAGCTTTTTCGAGCCTCTATCGTCACCCTCCAGAATCTAAAATAAACAATTATACTTAGATTGCTGTACCTAGGTTTTCGTTCCTAGGCTTTCTTTGTACAAGCGAGTTTATAACGTGAAGTAAAAGTCCAGTCCTCCGATAATTGTTCTGCTCTTTTATATTTCATGGCAAACACGATGGCAACTCTGCTGGGGATAAACTTCTCCACGACTGAGGAGTTGGTGACGCAGTCGGATGCAGCCAAGCTTGGCTCCACGCAACAGAAGATGGTCGTCCGTTTCGACCAACAGGCATTTGAAGAAATACTCTCTGAAGGAAGTGCCGGCCCAATCCAGAAAGCGAACCCGCACAAAGAAAGCTCGCTGCGAGTGGAGGCCAAAATTATTTGCTCCTCCACAAGCTCTGGACGGGATACTCTCCGCTACCAAAGACGGCGAAGGCGACTCTCATACGGCTCCACTTCGAGCCATAGAGCACTCTACTGTCCCCAAGTCCGGTAGAGGAAAGCACTACGATGCCGGACTTGCAAGGACAAAGAGCGACTCTATGCGCCCCAAGAAGAAGTCGAGCACTCCTGTGGCCAAATCTGCCAACCACATGCAGGAGGCTCATGCGAGTGAACCTACCAGCCGCATGAAGAAAGTCTATGCGGCCAGATCATCCAGCCGCATGAAGAAAACTCATGCGGCTGAGACTCCCAGCCGCATGAACAAAGCGTATGCGGCTACGTCTGCCAGCCGTATGAAGATTGTTGAGGACGGCAGCATGACACCTACCCCGCGCGGCTCTGTCTTCGACCGCCTGTCTTATGGTCCTGATCTCTTGTGCTCCCAAGAATAAATGTTGACTCTCTCCAGCATCACCTAGACTCTTCCTACTATGTGCCTTTACTCACTAGAGCGAAGAAGTCTAGGGCAGCGCGAGCTTGGCACGCTCGATCCACTGATCCTGTCTCAGATCATCTGAGAGTCCCGCTATACCGTTATGCGGGCCTCAGATGGGAAGTTGTACAGAACCACTCGAGTCCAGCCCCCGGCGGCAAACAGTCAGAGAGGTGTGCAAAAGTCTCCCAAAATCCAGGGAGCAAACATGGTCAATCCAGACCCATCTGACTTGCGTGAGGCCATCCTCCACAAATGCAAGGAAAGAAAAAAGGCATCGGGGTGCAAAAAGTCCTCCCACGGACGTCACTGCACCCAAGTCATCGTCAACTGCTGCTGCAATAGCGCGACAGTATGAGAAGACCGGTGGTCCATCTTTCAAAGACTGCAACAGCCGTCTTCAGAAAATAAGGCACTTTCCGTCGTCTCCTGCAACTCTACTCAGAAAGTCCCAGCTAATCGAAGAGGAAAGAAGACAAATGTTCCCAGCCCGAATATTTCAACCACTGCGACTAAAAAACTATCGTCTAAGCGGGTGCCCACCATCGGAGTTTTCCAAGGTACTCATTCTAAGACGAAATCTGCTACAGTGGGAGATTCGTCGTCCACAACGCAGGGGGTTACTGGGAATGGGGGTAGCACTCCTCCGAACCTCTACAACAATCCGATGTTCCAAGAAGACGAGTCAGGGGAGGCAACTCTCCCATCGGATTCAGCGAACCTCGACGTCTCTGAGGACGTCCCCAACTCCCAAGACGAGACGAACTCGAAGACTGGGGGTACTGTTCCTTCCGAGTCTGAACCAGAAGAGAACATTCCCACATACCCCGACGACTTCTCACTATATGGGTATGTTTCGGAGGGCGCTTCCTCCACCGTTCCGTCTATCTCTCCTTATGTGAAGACGGTATTCATGACAGACAGCAGCCAAGGTGGTTCCAGGGATCGCCAACGCATCGACACTCTCGAAGCCATATTGCTGGCCTTGGTCAAGTCTGTGGACGAAATAAAAGTGGCCCTTCCAACTCTGCAAGGAGGGACGCCTGGCCAAATAAGCACGGGACCCACGGTCAATGCGGACTCGAATTTGGCAGCACCGAACCCGGGCAACAATCCTCCTGAAAAAATGGCCCCCACCGCCGTGGATGAGGCCCGTAAAGCAAGAAGAGAGGTCCAGGAGCTCCGAGCCATGTTTCACGCTCGAAAAAATTCTCAAGACCTCAGAATACGGCAACCGTACCCTGCTGCCTGGAGGGACGTTCCATTCCCACCAAGATATAAGCCGTTCAATATTAATCCCTATGATGGCAAGACCTCAGCAAGTCGGTACATCACTTACTTCGAGGTTACCACCGACCATCTGCCCCATGACGATGCCATTCTCATACGATTATTCATCGAGGTATTGGAAGGGGTCGCCTTCGACTGGTACCGCAACCTGCCAGACAACTGCATCCACCCCTTAGCCGACTTCAAGCGCATATTCTTGGAGAGATTCTACGAAGTAGGACAGGACATCACAATATCCACCCTCATGGACGTCGTCCAAGGGGAGAAAGAGCTGACAAGATACTATATCGAACGGTTTCACCAAACCGCAATGAAGCTGCCGTCTGGAAATCTGGATTCCTCCTTGATTGAAATTTGCCAAAAGAGATTGCTCCCAACAATCAGTCTCTGGATGGGCGAAAGTCAATTCAAGGACTGGAAGACGTTCATCATCAGTGCCACGAGCGCCGAAGAACGATTGAAGAAGGCTCGCCAATTGGGACTACACATCTCGGACGGAGAAAACAAGGGCAAGCATCCTAACAACGATAATGGGGGTAGCCCCTCCAACAATCGGGACAGCAGGGGTAAGCAGGCTATGGTGGCCGACACAGCACAGAAACCTGAGCCAAAGCCGATAGACAAACAATGGCCACAAATCACTTACTCCTTCGAAGACGATCACGTCAAGCCCATCTTGGACATGCTCATACAAGGAGACATAATTCAGCTTCCTCCACCAAGATGGGAAACCGCGGCAGGCAGACATGGAGAACCCGAAGTACTGCTATTACCATCGTTACGTCAACCATGCCACGCACGACTGCTACCAGCTAAAACGGTACATCCAAAATCTTATCGATTCGAACGCACTGGCCATCGATTTTGAAAAGGTAACAGTAGCAGCCAATATGGTGTCAGTACAATTCGGCAGCTTCCCTCCAACGGAAACTCAAGACGGTGTGGTCCCCAACCCTCTGGCGACAATAGAGATTGCTAATCTTCCACCTCCCCGAGATCAGGCTGCTGGTCTAGTGCCCCTCACCACATCACGGAGGAAGGTCATGTGGATCCATCCAGACTTGGTATCGGAAGTGACTCAGCCCACATCGTCTTCCATCTGCAAGAAGAAGAGTGGAAAAGTCAGGTCCTGTCGCACAATCTCGGCAGATATCGAAGAAGCTACAGCCGTCGTCACGCGATCTGGGGTACAATCCCAACCTGTGGCTGACAACCCGGCTGAAGATCATTAGCCCGCTACAATTGACGCTCTGGGACCGGCTCAGCCTCCGACGACCGACAAGCCTAGGCCGAGGAGACTCGCTTTAACAAATCCCTCCGAAAAGAGGCATCACAAGAGCTGGAGAATCCCTACAACTTCTACATCTTAGCACAATTGGCCAACACACCGGCCAAGTTGTCATTATACGAGCTTCTGAAACTCTCCAAGGATGTTCGTGTGGCTTTGAGCGATGCACTCCAAAATGCCGACGCATACCTGGCTCAGGTCAACCTCACGGGAGAGAACCCGCCTGCAGATCTCCAAGACAGCGCCTGCACGGGAGCGATGCCCAACATTGTCTTTACTCTGTAAGACATGCTCATCAAAACCAACCTGTATGATCGCCCGCTATACTACACTGGATACATTGGCGACGTAAAGGTGGATCGAATACACATTGATCCTGACTCTTCCATAAGCATTATCCCGAAGGGTCTGCTACATCATCTTAGCATCCCAATGCATCGCCTGATGCCTACAAGTATAGCCATCAGCGGTTTCAATTCGGGCAGGAGCTACCCAATTGGAAGATTCGTCTGAAGTGTCAGATTGGCGATCTCCAATCAGAAGTCACCTGCTACGTCATAGATGCAGACACTTCTTACAACATCCTCTTGGGGCGCCCTTGGATACATGATTATATGATCGTGCCTTCTACACTGCACCAGTGCTTCAAATATGTCGATAAACACAGCTTCATGATGACAGAATTTGCTGATATCGATCCCTTCAAAGGGGTCGAATCCTACTACTCAGACTCCTGCCTGTACGAAAAGTCGAAGAAGCACCTTGGTGAAGGAGATGTACAAGCTCGTATCGAGACAGCCACAGGATCAGAAGAACCTCTGACGATCCACCTCCAAGCTTGCAAACCTGGCAAGTCTGTACCCTTTACCGCCACTCTCCGTAAGGACGCAATCAGCCTCTCGGTACAAGAAGAGCAGATGATAATCCGGCTGCCAAGGTCCGGCCAAATGCCAAGACCCTCGACGGAGCCACTGACAATCAGGCTGCCAAGAGTCGGCCAGCCGCAAAAGGAGAAGCTCAATCCCTCCGACAAGCCAATGACGATACGCCTTCCCAAGAAGGGTCGTCACCCTGATGCAAGGCCTAGAACCTCTAGCGAACCAACCACTCCCCGTCCAGGATCAAATACTAAGCTGGGGGTCACTAGTCTGCCAACAACTCCACGCTCCGCTGAACCTCTGACGATCAAGCTGTCCAAGGTCATCCTCTCAGTCTTCGTTTATACAGGGGGTAGCCGAAGAGGAACCGGAGTTAGACAAGTATGTGGCTGCCCACACTGATGTTCCCTCCGCAGATGATGTAATCCCCCTAGAAAAGATACCTTACTTTATCAATAAAGGGTTATCTTTGAACTACCTCGAGCTTAATAAGCTTTGTACAATGTATGTTATGGAACACGGTATAGGCATTCACCTACACACACAGGTGACAAATGTGTACACCACGATCCAGCTTACTCCAGTGGAAGACGCTTACCATATAATCAAGGGAGGGGACCATCCAATCATCTTCGGCCGGAAGGACAATCCGTATCCCTTCACCGTAGAAGAAGTCGACTTTAGATCGGATGCCGGAAGACTGCCTCTGTATCTTTATAGCCCCCAATCCAAATATCTCATACAGAAATAGGGGTATGATCTGGAGACGACTCCAGGCTTGAACTACGGTACTGGACGACGATTACCTTTGAAGCCACCGGTCCCGGCTGGCAAACCACGGGATTACTATAGCAAGACTCGATGTGGATTAGGGTATGTAACACCCACGACGACCCCTGAGAGTTCAGATGAAGAATGTGAATGGCATTCACATTCAACCGGGTCACCAACTTCTGACTCGGATACCAGCATCGGAGACATATTTAGACAAGTCTTGTCAGTCAATATGGTATTCGCTGACGCTTATGAAGAAGACGAAGACATCCCTGAGATCCTCGAGCTAGAGCCGTGGGCCCAACAGCTGGATGTACAATGGGAAAAATGGTTCGAACAGAGAGAACCTCCTACTGAAGATGAGGTCATATAAGTAGATCTCGGCAGTGAATCTTCTCCAAAACCGATCTTCGTCAGCAAAAGCCTAACAGACGAAGAGCGAGAATCGTTGCTGGGACTTGTCAAATAATATATTGATGTGTTCGCTTGGAGCTACGAAGACATGCCGGAGTTAAATCCCGATATTGCTCTTCATAAGCTCAACATTCGGCCAGATACAAAGCCGGTCAAGCAACAACAGCGACGCTTCCGCCCAGGCATCATGGATGCGATCGAAGCCGAAGTCAACAAACTAATAGCCAGCGGCTTCATTCGTGAAGAACAACATCCGGATTGGGTCACCAATATAGTACCAGTCCTCAAGAAGAATGGGAAGATTCGAATCTGCATCGACTTTCGCAATCTGAATGAGGCATGCCCCAAAGATGAATTCCCCCTCCCTATCACGGACATCATGATTGACAATACCTGCGACTTCGAACGTATGTCATTCATGGATGGATTCTCAGGGTACAACCAAATCAAGATGTCTCCTGACGACGAAAAGCATGCATCATTCCGAACGCCGATTGGCACATACTGTTACACAGTTATGCCTTTCGGTTTGAAGAATACTGGTGCCATATATCAAAGAGCCATGAGCATCATCTTCAGAGACCACTTACGCAAGACGGTAGAGTGCTATGTTGATGACATTGCCGTCAAGAGTCGATGTAAGGGAGACCATCTGCAGGATCTGAGGACGGTATTCGACCTGATGCGAGCACACAATTTGAAAATGAATCCTACGAAGTCCTTCCTGGGCGTATCCAGCGGGAAGTTATTGGGTTTCATCATCACCACCCAGGGTATCCATGTAGACCCTGAAAAGATAAAGGGAATTATGGAGATGCGTTCCCCAAGAAATCTCTGCGAACTCAGAGGCCTTCAAGGGAGGCTAGCTTACATCAGGAGGTTCATTTCCAACCTCTCCGGACGATGTCGACCATTTACCCACCTCATGAAGAAAGGCGTCTCATTCGTGTGGGACGAAGAATGTCAGCGGGCCTTCGATAGCATCAAAGAATATTTGTCGAACCCTCCAGTCCTGGTGGCTGCGGTTGCTGGAAAACCATTCCTGCTCTAAGTACGAGCAATGGAACATTCCCTTGGTGCTCTGCTGGCACAAAACAATGATGCAGGCCATGAGCAAGCCATATATTACCTCAGTCGAATGATGATTGGGCCAGAGCATCGATATACCGCTGTGGAAAAGGAATGCCTTGCCCTGGTATTCGCCATTCAGAAGATGCGATACTATATCACTGGACAAACAATACATGTGATCTCACGAGTCAACCCTCTCAGGGTCCTCATGACTAAACCAGGGGCACTCAGCTCTCGTCTCGCTACATGGGCAATATTGCTGTCCCCTTATCATATGATCTTCGTCCCACAAAAGGCTGTCAAAGGTCAAGCCCTGGCAGATTTTTTGGCAGCCCACCCGGGCTCGGAGTCATCCAGAATATATGAAGAAATCCCAGATGAGGTCGCCGACTCGCATGCAACCTCTCACGATAATATGTGGCGAATGTTCTTCGACGGTGCTTCGAGAACTGAACCCAAGGGCAATATCGTCGTCGGAGTCGGGGTGGTACTGGTTTCTCCTTCCGGATTGGTGATCAATCGCGCTTATTCTCTCATAGAACCTTGCTCTAACAATATGGCCGAGTACAACGCTCTGGTCATTGGCTTCCAACTTGCAAGGAAGCTGGGGGTAGAATATCTTGAAGCATACGGCGATTCTCAGTTAATCGTCAATCAAATTCAGGGCTCATACGAAGTTTGTCATGAAGATATGATCCCCTATCACCAGATAGCGATCGACATCATTTCTTCGTTCGAAGGGTTCTTCATCGAGCACGTTCCCAGACTCTGAAATATCGAAGCGGATGCCTTAGCAGGCCTTGCCGCTTCCCTAGCGGGTCCAAACTATACTCGCCAATCCGTGGATGTGATAGGCCATAAAATAGTATGTCCCAAGAACAATATTTAATTCGTGGCGAGTTATTCCGCTCAGACGATCGACGAAGTCCCAGACTGGAGACAACCATTCATTGACTTCGTAGTCTACGACATCCTGCCCGAGAACCCAAAAGAGGCCACCTCCATCAGACGGCGTTCTCTCAGATTCTTCTACGATACGGAGACGAAAATGCTGTATCGACGATCCTATGATGGATTATTGCTTCGATGTCTGTCAAACGCAGAAGCCAAAGAAGCTGTACGCAAACTCACGATGGTGTCTGCGGGGCCCATCAGCCTGGCCCTAAGTTGTAAGACCGTCTTCGCCGAATGGGCTACTACTGGCCCACGATGGTAGCAGATACGATAGACTATGCGAGAGAGTGCAAAGCCTGCCAAGTCCACGTAGACTTCATCCACCAACCATCCGAATTTCTACATTCGACAGTGGTATCCTGGCCGTTCGAAGCATGAGGAATGGATATCATCGGTCCGATTACTCCACCTTCCTCCCGAGGACATCGCTTCATACTCGCAATCACAGATTACTTCTCCAAATGGGCGGAAGCTGTTCCACTTGCAGAAGTCAAAACTTCGAACGTGATCAGCTTCCTCAAGCATCACGTCATCTATCGCTTTGGACTGCCCCGAAGGACCATCCACGACAATGGTCCGCAGTTTGCAAACCACGCCTTCTATCGGTTCTATGACAAGTACCGCATCCAAAATATTGCTTCGACGCCATACAATCCGGCAGCAAATGGGTTGGCAGAAGCATTCAACAAAACAATCATCAAACTTCTCAAAATTTCGTATCGTCCAACAAACGTGACTGGAATGAGAAGCTTGGTGAATGCTTATGGGCATACCGTACCACGATCCGAACGGCCACAGGGAACACACCATTCTTCCTGGTAACGGGAGTGAGGCAGTTCTCCTATTGGAGACTCAAATACCCTCGCTCCGTGTCGCCCTCACTTATCAATTGACAACAGATGATAACTACCGACGTCGACTACAAGACTTAGAGGCCTTAGATGAAAAGCGTCTTCTAGCTCAGCAAAGGATCGAGCTATATCAAGCACGTATCTCTGGAGCCTTCAACAAGAAGGTTAAAATCAGAACATTCCAGGTGGGCGATCTCGTTCTGGCAGTCCGGAGACCGATGGTCATGACTCGCAAGACCGCCGGCAAGTTCCAGCCAAAATAGGAAGGCCCATTTATCATCGAGGATGTATTCTCCAACGGTGCTTACCGCCTCACAAAATAGAATGGAGACTTGCTCATGTTGCCTGTCAACGGCAAGTTCCTGAAGAAATATTATGTCTGAATGATACATCCCAGATTATTGAGTCATGTACCCGCTGGTGCCGCTGAACTCACACCACAAACATTCCACATCATCGAGTCATGTACCCGCCGGTGCCGCTAAACTCACATCCGCAACATCCCAGATTATCAAGTCATGCACCCGCTGGTGCCGCTGAACTCACATCTGCAACATCCCAGATTATCAAGTCATGCACCCGCTGGTGCCGCTGAACTCACTTCCACAACATTCCAGACTATCAAGTCACGTACCCGCTGGTGCCGCTGAACTCACATCCACAAACATTCCAGATCATCGAATCATGTACCCGCTGGTACCGCTGAACTCATATTTCAACATTCCAGATTACCGAGTCATGTACCCGCTGGTGCCCCTGAACTCACATTCCGGTCACTCTCTCAGATAGTAAGTCATGTATGATCATACCCCTGAACTTTCTTCCTGAAAGAGACCCTCCTTCATGATCCACTACCCGCACTCCCAGTGCATAAAAAGGGTAACCGATCCACAAATTTCTAAAACGGCCATGTCCTCATTACCTCTGAGTCGTTTTACTTCCGCCAAAAACAAATCACCCCTCACATAGAACTTCCATGTCCTCATTACCTCTGAGTCGTTCTATGCACCCTCCTTCATTGAGCCCACTCCTGTCATGTCCTCATTACCTCTGAATGGGAAGGCTCCGTCGAAGAAACCTTCATACTTGCCATGTCCTCATTACCTCTGAGTAAGTACGATAACTTCCTTTCGACTTATTATCTGTACCCACAACCGGAGTACGCCAAGGATAATAAGTCCACAATATTTCCCCGCTGAGTCCACTCCTGCCATGTCCTCATTACCTCTGAGCAGGAAAGCTCCACGATAAAACCTCCATACTTGCCATGTCCTCATTACCTCTGAGTAAGTATGTTGGCCCTCTCTCGTCTTATTATCTGTACCCTGAACCAGGGTACGCCAAGGGTAATAGGTCCACAAATGTCCTCTGTTGACCATAAATATCCTCCGTTGAGTCCACTCCTGCCATGCCCTCATTGCCTCTGAGCAGGAAGACTCCACTGCAAAACCCTCATACTTGCCATGTCTTCATTACCTCTGAGTGAGTATGCTGGTTCCCCTTCATCCTATTATCTGTATCCTAAATCGGGGTACGCCAAGGATAATAGGCCCTACAAATGACATTTGCTAAAGTCTCTTAGTACAAGTCCACCATTCCTCATCATGTCACAGGAGCCTAGTTGCTCCATAGCATTATATATCCCGATACCTGGAACGTCCACGACCATCTTATCGTGAATCTGTTCTAAGTATCCCCAGTCAAACTTTTTACTCGTACCTAAAACCAAGGTATGCCGAGGGTAACAAGTCCACAAACAAGTCCCCCATCCAGGGTAAACATCACCACAATACCACAAGCACGACAAGCAATACAAATGAAGGGTATGATCGAAAGTACTCTTTATTTGAAAGAAGAAGAAAAAAGCATTACATCTCTTGGGACCACGTCCCTCTCAAAAAGAAAAAAAAGGGGGAAGGAAAAAAGAAACAAAAGAAGAAAAGGCCGACTATATTTCGGCATTACACAACTCCAAAAGGCGATTCTTCGCTGAGATGGCCTCCTGTTCGAGCCGCTGTTTAGCTCGACGTTCAGCCTCCTGGGATAACTGCTCCTCATCATCCAAGCCCATGAGCTCCTGCCATCCATCTTCCAACTTCTTCAGGGCAATTTCCAGGTCTGTCGAAGCTTGATTGACTCTGTCAGCCTCCTGAATAATCAGCTCCCTGTCAATACGAGCAGCCTCAATTTAGACTCCAAGAAAGTCAACTTCCTCTGAAGCTCAAGGATCTGCTCCCGTGTGTCAGTAATCCCACGGGAGGCAGCCGCTTCCCGAGCCGTGACATCTTCACTCTCGTGGCTCAATTAATTATATCGATCAGACAGATCACGAAGGTCCTTCAGTACTGGCCGGTTTGGTTTTATCTCGAGCAGCCCTTGTCCTCTCTATAGTAGCGGTGAGAGAACTGTGCTCCCGATCTATAACCGTGGACAGATCAGCCTGCCGCAGCACCTGCGGCCTGGCCACCAGCTGCTCAGTCTCCAGCAACTTTGATTCCAGAAGTGCAGCTACCCCTGTCCCACCAGGAAGGGCCTTAAGGATATTAATTTGACCCTGGGCGCATTGCCGGGCCAAAACGAAAGAGGTCCCTCTGTCCACATTAGCCTCTATCCCCCTTTTCAAGTGACGATGAAAGCTATCAACCACGTCCTGTAAAGACTCGTCCAAGACCTCTGTAGAGGACGGCATCAGAGGGAGCGTGGCCGGCAGCATCGAAGGAGTGGAGCTAGAACTAGCTACCAAAGGGGCGACTTTCGAGCAAAATGATGCACGGATAGCGGCTAGCTCTTCCTCTGCCACCCGAAGAGCCTGGACGCTTGGTAGGGCGGAGGGGTCGACTCTCTGGGCCGCCCGAGCAGAGGAAGACACGAGGACCATCGTCCCCTGCCCCGATTGTCCTATTACTGGACTTGCCAAACTCGAGCCTGCAAGAGAACCATCAAAACGAGCCAGAGGGGGAAGAGGTACGCCCCTCTCCGCCAACGCCCTTCGGCAGAGGTTGTCTCAACAAAGTCCATCCTCGATACGGAAGGGACAGGACCTGCATGTCCATAATAATGATCAATCGACGTGACCCGAAGGATGTGATCATAGAGCCGATAGGCCTTCTCGCAAGTTAAGATTCGGCTTATCTTACTGGGAGAGGAGCATCGAGGCTGTAGCTCATTCGTAGCTGGCAGGGTCTCCTCACCCGCGATCTCCAAATCAAATCTGGTCAGCTCCCCTGACCCGGCCACCTCAGAGAGAGAGGCAACCTGATCAGCATCATCTGGATGGAATTCAGCAATTCCAGGGGCAGGCTCACCGGAGCTCTCATCATCACGAGTCACGATCTCGGCTACTCGAGAGTCCTCTTCTTCTGATGCCTACAAGAAGGAAGGAAGATGATTAAAATCAAAGCTAGAAGAAAAGGAAAGACCGGTAGTAACTTATTTACCTCTGAGGCGGGATCGATTTCTTTGCCTTTTTCCTTTATAGTTAGCCCGCGGTGTCTGGTTGCAGCCAGTTTTCGGGAGCGAGGAATGCCGCCGACAGGAGGAAGCCGTCTGCTACGCTTTCGTGCAAGACTTGGCGTAACGGATGGCTGACTAACCACTATCTCATTTGGCAAAACAGGCGGCTAATCCGTCCCTACATCGGCCGCCGGAAGGAAAGGGCCATCTCCATCAGGCTCGTCGTCTTCGTCATCTGCAGCATCAGAGTCTGAATTCGGCACCTCGACTCTGTTCTTCCTCTTCCTTATCTTGGCCCCCTGGGAACCCTCATCCAGGCCGGTACCAACGATGAAACTAGTACATGGGTTAAAACCAACAGGGAGCTTGTTCGCCACGACGTGGTATAGAGCCGCCATATACAAGATATCTACTGATGCCTTGATAGCGGGAACTGAGAAAACGGTACGAGTATGGAATGTGTCATAATAATGCCAGGCCCGGATGCCGTCTAGAAGGCTACCTTCAAAGCCCAGACAGGAGCTGGGGCTGTCCAGAAAAAGCTGACTATACCCAAATTGCCGAGCAAACCTGCTAGGCAGATAGGGCTCCAGAAAAACAGTGTTACGGTTGCGATACACCAGATGAGCGGGGCGGATATTTCGTAGCCATACAAGCATCTGGCCGTCCAGAAGTTGAAGGGGCTAATACCGTCAAGATAGACAGCCGCTACTTCCTCATCAGTAAAACGAGGGACAGATGCGAAAATGTTGTACATGTCTGCCCTCGCCAGTGCCATCCGGCAAGCACGCATGGTCTCAAATTCCCAAGACTTATTACGATAGCGGAAGATAAAAGCGTTGTCATCAGTTACGACGTCTTCAGAGCCTGGTCTCATCAAAGAAGGATAATGCATCAACAGCCACCCCATCAAATAATGGTAAGGTAGCTCGGTCCGTTCAAAATCCTTCGTCACATCGCAAGCAATAACCTTGGATGTAAAAGTACGAAGGCCACGGTGTATGCTACACACCATGGCCGGAAGGAGAGCTAGCCGGACTCGCAAAACTAACCTTACAGCCGTAAGGATGAAATTAGACTGATCCTCTCGATGGAACCTGCGCCGCCTGAGACTACACAGTTTCGTAGCCATATCATTAGGAATCCCGCCAGGAGCGCCTTCTCCGACAACTCGTGGGTGTCCTGATAAAAATAACCGAAAGAGTCGATCTGACTCACGAACCTGTCACTGGAGGTGGTCACCCTTTTAGCTGACGACTATTAAGGCTTTCACCGCCTCCTGGGACTGAGGACGGCGGGGAGGAACTTGACCTGAAGCGTCCGTCGTGAAGAGATAGTGCACCCAGTCCTTGGTATGAGGGGCATTCCCTTCCGAGCTGTTCTTCTTTTTGGCGATTTGATGACATGTGCTATAATGGCATAATATCTCTTGATAAAGAGCCACGAAGCCTGGATACCGCCTTTCCAACTCTTCGAACTCCTCGTTCGTGGGATTATACACCTCAAGAGCCTCGTCCCCCCAAGAAAGCTTGGAGATCGCATGCATCTCGTGGAGCGCAAGCCCTATTTCCCCTACGGGCGTATAGAAGGTTCCCGTACGATGATTATACATCTCCAGCAAAGATATAAACAGTCTCTTGTTTATAGGAAAGCCATGGCTGGTGCCGCGAATAGCATGGTAAAGACCAATCTCGTACAGAAAGGCCTCATACTTTTGCAAAATCTACGCAGACAGATTGGTCCACGAGGGAATCGGATGTATCCAGCTGAGAAGCATCAACCGACCAATGGGATAAGATCCCTTCCGAGCAAGTTGATTCATAATTACTAAAATACCACAAATCATAATTACTAAAATACCCTTATTTTAAAAAATGGTGGTTACAAATCTACCCTCCTTAAAATAATTTTGTCCTTAAAATTAAAGATTGATAGTACTCCTTCTAGGTTAATCTCCCAACAATCAAGGTTTTAAGAAATTTCATCCAAATCATGCATTTTGAAAGAATAGCATACAAGGTCATGGCATACAGTAGCAGTTGAAAGTCTCTGTAGAAGCATGGAAAATAATAAAGAAAGAGCCATGCGGCCGGGAAACCCTATGCGGCTCAGAAAGCCCATGCGGCTCAGAGAACCCATGCGGCTCAACGCGTCTATGCGGCTCTGTGATCTCCATGCGGCTCAGAGAGGTGCCACGTAGCATACAAGCAACTCTTCCCTTACTGCATTAATTGCCTGGACGGCTGACAGCTCTGACAAAACGACAGCCCTGACACAAAGACGTAATTATGACTCTGTCATAATGACAGACTCCTAGGGAAGCGAAGAAGATCTCTGACATAATCCCCCGAGATCCAAAAAATGCCACGCAGCCTAGACACGTGGACAGTCATATGCGGCTCGAGCAGAGACTCCCCATGCGGCTCAGGCCGAAGTTGCCCTATGCGGCCCAGATCGAAACAGCCCTATGCGGCTCAAGCAGACGTTCCTCCATGCGGCTCACGAAGACTATCTCCATGCGGCTCACGAAGGAGTTACCCGTTATGCGGCCACCTACGTCCATGCAGTCCAGATTATCACGTGATTCGAAGGTTCGGGGGCCACTCCCTAACAACCTTGACACGTGGCCGGGCTTATACGGCTCAGATCTCCTCAGTAGCTCCCAGGACACGTGTCATAAAGCCAATTAATTTCCTAGATTTACTGCGATCAAAGATTGTATCAAATCCCAATAATCTGGGACACGTGGCAGGAGAATGAATTAAACTTATTCATTCAGATTTGCAGACATCAGCAGACCATCGTAAGGGAGATTTATTCCAATCAGTATTAATTACTGAAAGGATTCGGCACAATCTATATTAATGGCCCAGATTCATTACACTCAAAACTAATGGCCCAGATTGATCAATCAACAGGCCGCCGCCACTTTAAGGGACAATCATTGCAAACCCTAATGATGGCATTCCTTTCTTATAAATAGCAAGGTGTCATTCCCTTACGAAGAGGACCCTTTTTCGAGATCAGAGAGCACCAGAATACTTGGAGAGAAAAAGCAGAGAGAGAAAAGAGAGCATTTCCTCAACGCCAAGTAATCTTCTGGAGCCAAGGCTGCGTACCGATCGTCCAAGGAGTTAGGCAGAGCTACCGTAGCTTTCCCGAGCCTCTATCGTCACCCCCCAGAATCTAAAATAAACAATTGTACTTAGATTGTTGTACCTAGGTTTTTGTCCCTAGGCTTTTCTTTGTACAAGCGAGTTTGTAACGTGAAGTAAAAGTCCAGTCCTCCGATAATTGTTCTGCTCTTTTATATTTATGGCAAACAGTCTCATCTAGGTATACTAGC
Source organism: Iris pallida (assembly GCA_029216955.1). NCBI lineage: Eukaryota > Viridiplantae > Streptophyta > Magnoliopsida > Asparagales > Iridaceae > Iris > Iris pallida. Next base: position 3,889,495 of record JANAVB010033220.1, on the reverse strand, counting down.
CATACTAGATCAAAACAGTCATAAAGTATCAAAATACACAAGCAATTTAGGGTGTATCAATCATCAAAGTCATGCTATGATTTAGGTCCAAAACTCACCTACAACTAGGTCTGGTGGCTGGAACTCCCTCTTGGAGGTGGGGCCTCGACTAGGGTAGGTACAGTAGGATAGTCTCGTATCTTGTGTGCAGCTGACCCACAAAATAAGTACAACTTCTGTCTCCTTTTGCAGCAGTTCCATATGTGACCAGGCTTCCTACAGTAAGCACAGGTAGGCTCTTGCTCAACTGGCCTCTACTGGATAGAAATCTGGTCTAGGTGGGATGGTCTAGGCTGAAAGTCTGGGTACTCCTGAGGCTCTGGGTATACACTGCTCCTTGCTCTCTTGGGACTAGGCTCTCCTCTTAAATGCATAAAGTCCTACAAAAGTTGGATTCTATGACTCTGCTCCTTCATGATCTCAGCCAGAACTCTCTGTATCTCTAATACATTCCGGAGAAGTCCAAATATTTGAGCTCCATCAGGAATGGTATGGAGTACCACTCCGAGAGGCAGAAGAAGGCTCTCGGACTCAGGTGGAACTACAGCTCTCTCGTGAATGATAAGGGATGGAGGAAAACCCTCTGGTGAGGCTGCTACTACATCCTTAATGGCAGAAGGTGCCACTTTCTTCTCGACAGCCAGAGGGATCACTACCTCCTGAGCAACATGAGGTAGAAACACGCTCCCAGTCATATCTGAAATTGCAGCTACGCTCAGGGGACAAGCTCTGGTCATGGGTGTCATACTGGAAAAAGATAAAGAAACAACAAATCGTCAAGGCTATAAGGCAGTCTACCCTCCTATATGAAAATTGGTAATTATCAAAAAAAACAACTGAGAATTAACTATAAAGGGTTATTATTCCAAAGATGATCAAAATTGAAAGTTTAAAGCACGAATGTCAATAGGATTGAAATCCAATTACGATATATATAAAAGAAAATTTAGTCTTGATACGATCTAAGTTGATTAATTTCTGGGTAAATCAAGATTGGGTAAAATGGGGAACAAGGTCATCAAAATCTGAGCACGAGCATCCAAGGATGGAGATCCAAGTCACAATTTAAATTTATTTCAATTGAGTACGACCTAAGATATTAATATGATAAGAAAAGATGACCACAGTCGATTGGTCGTGATCAAGGGAGTTTGGATTCAATGATGTTGAAAACTTAAAGGATGATGCAAGGATATGGAAGTAAGTCAATTTCCTCCTTTTGATAGGGAAAAAAAAAGACAAGGTTTCATAGGAAAGTCAAGTTGATCATCTCTCTCTGATACTATCAAGTTTATCTAGTCATCATTTGCCAATCATATTTTTATCTCACAAGTCTCAATATGAAAATCAACCTTTATATGACTACTACCAAAATTATACTCTACCGTCAAGAAGATTTGACCTTGTCATGATCGCCATAGGCTTAATTCCTAAATTCCAAAACATTTCTCATGAAGCATACCCTTCTTATTAGGAATCAACACTAACCACTTAATCATCATAATTCCAAATTCTTCCTCCTTGTCCTAAATTGGATCCAAAACCTCTAAATCAAGTTTTTATGAAATCCTTGAACTTGTTTAAATTACTCTCCTCGTGTTATTCAATCTAAAACCACTAGGCCTTACAAAACTTATTCTCCACTATAAAATCAACCTTCATATTTCCTGCAACATACACCTTCAAATACTATTCTTCTTAAATTTAAAATTTTCAAAATCTCTAAATTTCTATAACTCAAAATTCCTTTGTTCTCTCTGTTCCTAGCCATTTCCTTACAATATCTGGTTCTATTTCGTATCAATATCGTATACAGTTAAAATCTCTTCTCTATTACTAATCCCTAAATTTAACATCGTAGCCTTGTCTCAAGAATCAATAACCAAAAATATCAAAGTTCTCAAAACTAAGTTGATCTCGAATATCCTTATCAGTTAGAAAATACATCTATGAATTATTTATATCCAAAATTTCTCTATGTGTGATCGTTTCTAATTGATAATATTGATCTCTTGATTTCATTTCCAATCTTTACCACATCTCTATCTCAAAATTCTATATCAAGGTCCATCATATTATATTCCTACCAAGATTATCATATGATAACAGATCAAGTCCTTTCTGAGTTAGATGATTTACGTTACCTCCTCGACCTTTCCAAGGTAAAGAGTTATGGGGATTCAAAATTTCAAAGTATGGATGACAGAAGTAGATATGAGATAGTTGATAGATGTAATTAGGACAGAGTTAATTAAGATAAGAGAAATAGGAATACAAGAAATAATGGCAAGAAAAGAAATAATAAAAAATCTGTTCTTGCTCATCTGTTTAAAGAAATGAACCAATTCAAGATATAATCTGATATCATACGCATCTTCCTGAAATCATGTTGTCAGAATTTTACCACGCCAGTAAGCATAGCTACAATAAACGATAGAGTCCGTAACTAAGGTATACATCCTATAATCATGTTATCTAGAATTCTTACCATGTTAACCGGTATGGCTGCAAGAGAATCTAAATTTCATAACTATAATAGTATATCTAAAATCAGGCTCTATGTCCTTGTCATGCTAGCCAATATGACTACAATAAATTCTAAACTCCATAAATAAGGCAGACATGTACCTTTCTTATTGTCCTTATCAAATATGTTATCAGGTTATACCTTAATTCCAAAAATAATACTTAATATACAAAATCAAAATCAACAACTAATATCAAGATTCAAAATTCAACAATAAATTTATCAAAATCAAATTCAATAACAAGGAGTATAGGTGAATCGAAACAAGAGGAAAAAGGATTTCAAATCGAAGTTCAAAATGAGATTCTCAAGGGTCATCTCAGGAAACTCTCAAAGAATTCTAACAGTGATTCAGTATCCTCTTATTCTAATACCTTACTTCTATACTCTATATCAGGCTCGTAGTAGTACAACTAAGTCGTTGTGCTACTACGATATCTTACGAATGCGAATCTCGGCCTGTATGGGCCATCACTAAAAACGTGTCAGGACCCACACCCAGTGTAAGGGCACGAGAAGTGGGTACGTCCAGCCTACGCCACAGTATCGACAGTCAAACATTGTTCTAGGTCACCATCATAACTAACACTATATTTTATATAATCTCCAAACGAAGGACAATCACAGGAGGATACAATCTCAATCACAAAATAGAGGTAGATAATCAGCACGATGAAATAGATAAGAAATCCACAAAAGGGATACAACCATAAGTGAAATAAGTCAATTGTTTAACAACACGAAATCTCAATATCTAAAATAAAATACATCTCCAAGACAACAAAAAATAAGATAAACAAAACTCTAGACCTCTACTCCAAGCACTACTAGTGTCCTCTAGGCTAGCAGTGATCCTCCAAGTTACCTGTAAAATTTTATCAACAGGTTCAATCAGGACATGGACGAGCACAATACATCTCACGCAGTTCATATCATGATAGGAAATGTAAAGCATGCTATAGAATAAGGTACATGAAAAGCTGTAAGAAATAAACATGAAGACACTACAATGAAAACATGGTTTCTGTGACATGTAAAGTTGTCACAGAAATTATGAAAGTCGTCACAACACATCTTCTGTGACGAGTACAGTAACGACTTATTTCGTAGCCTATACCTCCGTAGCTAAAAGTATAGGTGACGACCAAAAGCCGTTGTCACAGAAAGTTCTCTACTGTGACAAGAATATGTTGTCAGTGATAGTAAACATTCAGTGACAACAAAATTATCACTAAAAATATTATAAGTGGCGCACAATATTGTCACAAAATAGCTTTTTATTGTAACTAAAAATAAATTAAAAAAATTTGACAAAAATAAAAATTATTTTTGTTACGACATTTGCTATCACAAAACAACTTTAGTAACACTTTTATTGTTGTCACAATAAATATGTTTAGTGACAAGTACATGTCATCATTGTAAACACTTGCAGTAACACATTTATTATTGTCACCATAGTGTACACTTTATATGTTTGATGGAAATCAATTGTGATGAGTATTTTTTTTTTGTCATTGTCATTATACATTAAAAACAGAAGAACATAATATAATATCACACAATTCTTGTAGAAGAAGGTATGCATGATTGTGCTCATCTTCCAAGAACACCCCATCGACTTTCCAATGTAAACCAAAACTAACCTTCACAAATTCTAAAAAGCCTTTATATAGGCGACTAACTCTAAAGTAATTATAGACGACAACAACATGAAAAGTAATTATAACAATTCTCAAAAAGTAATTATATTACTCCATAAAATTCAGTACATATAATATGAAGAGAAGTAATATTGGTACTTATAAAATAAAGAGTATCCAAAGTAGCTGGTACATAAAACCTAGAGTAATCTATGAATATAAACTGATGATCAATTGCATATGCAGCTCCTGTCTTGGTGATGATCAACCTTTAATGATCAATTGCATATGCACCTCCAATTTAGAAAAGTATTCGAGACGAGTGGGCTACCATTGTTGTAGGCTCCGCTAGCTTCACCAACCCAAGCGGAAGACCACGGTCCATGTCTCGTTATTGTAAGTTCGAGATCTCTGAATGTATTTGCTATATGATTTAGATATTCTGGATTTGTGATCTTTTTCCTGATGTTGGGGTCATTGCCTGAAATGGAAGGTGAACATCACTTAAACAACAATATCCTAGCACATTCCATAAAAAGGACAAAAACATTGTAAATGGTTTCATTTAAGAAGAAAAAAACTGTATTGCTTCTAATAACGAAAGTTATAGAATGATGAAATAATAGATTTAATAATGTTATATATTTTAACCAGTAATTTTTTTGATACAAACCATCATATAAATAAAGTGGTAATCATCCAAAAAGCAAAAGACTAAAAATTTCATCACAGGTACTAAATTTCATAAAGATGTCTGAATCAATCATTATAACATAAACTTCATAGAGCTAGGCATCATGATTACTAAGAAACCATTGCATTATGAGGTTAGAGAAGAAGTAAGAATACCAATCTTTCATTTGAAATAATATGCTTGAGCAGAAAGCCACATGGAAAAAGTTTAAGCTAAATCGTTTCTACACTAAACAACCACATTTGATCTCTAGTGGTGCAAATTCTAATTAACTGGTTCCATATGTCAAATATAAATCATTTTAGTTCAAAAACTTCCAAGTCAATTTTGCCAATTATATAGCTCACTATTAAGTCCATTCACGACAACACACATAGGGAAGTTGACAAGGATACCTCAATTTTATCCATGGAAGAAAGGATTTCTTGATTATTATACATTATTTCTTTAACTGAAACATTACTCACTTTAACATGATCTGATAGAAGTAGGCGATAAATCGACTTTGTTGCATGGATCACGAAAATCCATCCTTTAAATTTAGTATACCATTAGTTTTGAACATACAAGGCTATATTATGAAAAGGTTTAAGGGGAAAAACTGAGCAAGGTACAAAGTTTATGCATACCTTTTCAAGGAAGTATGATAGGTATGCTGCATGATGAAGGTGAGCTGCAAAATAGCAACAAATTCATCAAATTAATCATTTAATGAACCTTTCCTGGATAATATAAGATAAAGGTAAAACTTTGATAGAAATAAGTGCATCGAAATAAATTGTAGTGTTTAAGATATTGACCATACATCAGACAAAGAAGTACCAATTTGTTTTTTAACAAATCATTATAGTGTTTACTATCCACAAATAAGCCATTTACTATGGAGCATTAGAAGCAAGTGTGGTTTTGCCTATGTATTATCAGTCTCATATATGTATCAGTGAAAACAATCTCACGTATGTACCAATCTCATGTATGTATCCCAGTAAAAAGAGAAGCAGAAAAAAATTAAAATACTATTATCCAATTGCAATATATCAATATCATGTTAGTGAAAACAACACATGTATTAATGAATGGAGCAATACATCAATCCTGTTGCAAGATGTCAATCTCAGTGAATAAAACGACACAGACATCTAGTTTCTACAAATCCAAAAATTAGACGAAAGATTTCTTCTTCCTATGAAGAAAATATGATATTTCACAAAACATTGGAAAAGTATGAAATAGTAGCGGAGTTTCATAATACCCACTCTAAACACGCAAAGATTAGAAGATGCAGTTTCATCATCGAAGGCAATATTTATTCTATTTTAGTGACATGAATATTTATACTGTCTGTAGGAGGGCGCTTGTTCTGTTCTGATGTAGTCAATGTTAGGCATTTTCACCTCCAATTTAAATCTTCTTCAATTCATTTTTCAAGGACCAATGTTTTGATTCCCGAGAAGTTGATATTGTTGTTAGCAAAATTTAGTGTTAATAAAGAAGAAAGTTCAGAACTGGTTCAACAATGCAAATGATATCTACAAGCGTACTGCTTCAAACAAATAAGAAACACAAGAAACTGACTGCATGTTGATGAACTGCCCTGGCCAATAAAAGAATTCCCATGCTCTTTAGCACCTGCAGTTAAAATAAATAGCTTTGGCTTTGTTTTTCACACAAGTTCATTCACTTTCTTGGCCCATTTTATATCCACATGTACATGCACATTAATGCTCTTGAATAAACTATTGAAACTCCATACCCTGGAAAGCAACGTATAAACCAGCATAATGGGTCTTAACCTTGTTAGCCATTTCTTCATGCACTTACTCAGAATAATTTAGACATAAGTAAACTATAAATATAAAGGTGTAACAATACATAAGAAATTACCATATCAAGGTAGCCACTTTCTTAAAAATTAGCAAAAATATAATTAAAACATAGTGGAAGCATAATAAACAAAAACAAATGTATTTCTTAACATGATAGAAATACAAGACAACTTAAATAGCCTAAAACGTAAACAACATGAAAAAGTAAAAGTACAAAAAAGGAGCAAAGTAAGCATAGTAAAATAAATTGCAAAGACTTACTTCCACAGTGCGTAGCAACCTTTTCATCTTCAATATTGTCCTGAGAATTAAGAGAATCACACATAACAAACGGACACACTTAAAAAAATTGCATATGACTACTCACATGTTCTTCCAGTACGTGCAACTCTTTTTTTTTTGCATTTCTTTTATCATCAAGCCTCCGACTTTTACCAACCCATGATGATATCTCTGAAGCATCATCAGATTTTTTTTCTTCCTAAGTCTATCTTGCTTCATTCTAGAAATAAAAAGTAATCAGAGACTTAAGTGCACAAAACACTTGCAAAATAGATGTTTTATACTTTTATAAACTTCTACAGAAGTACAGTATCTTCAACTTGAAAACAAAAATCGGAGAGAAATATAAAACAATGGTTACCTCAGCATATGATCACTCGATTATAAATAAGCATAGAAATAAACTTACTTTAATGAATTATAAAAATAAGAGACGATAAACATTGACAACAAAGCCTGAGGCTCTATTAAGAGTCTTTACTCTGAAATTAGCAGCTATCATATTGTCCTACAAATGTTACATGAATCCCTTGTAACATTTCTACCCATAGGAATAACTCGCTTATCGTATCACTAAAGGTGGTATTAAAAGACCAGGTCAAAAAGAGAACAAACAATATTATGATAGCATATCATCGACTACTAGGAAATACCCGTGCAAAATTGTCATGGATGCATTTGCAGAGTAACATTCTTAGATTTACAAAGATATTGAATTACAAGGGCGGGCTCTTTTCCTATGTCATATGAGTTCATTTGTCTATCATTTCTCTACTATAGAATGAACCATTGCATGGAGATGAACAAAACATGTCTATAGCAATGCGTAATTTTAAGGAATTCAGCTCCATTAGCTTCTATGAGCACAAAAATAGTTGTCTTTTCCAAAATCTGAATAACTAATCACACAACGTGTGTGAACTAAGTCATAAAACAAGTTACAATTATTTTTTGGTTAGCTAGAATAAAAATATTATGGTTTAGCATTTCTACTACTGCTCTATTATTTATATGTGGTTATCTTCCATCATCTAGTCTATCTAGAGTATGCTTTTAACAAAGCCTCATATGATATGATGATTGGAATATTTATCAATAAACTACAAAGACACTCCAGGATCCTTTCTTCTATTGGATGCATTAGTTTGTTGCATTCACTTATGCTTTCACTTTGCAAGCTTCTTCAATCTTTAAACAACAAAAAATAGTCTTCAATGCACACACTATAAGCCTTAATTTACAAACCTGACATTCCTGCCTATATGCATGCTTCGATTGTCTCTACGGAATGTGATTTTGACCAAGCATCCCAAAATTCTTTTCTAGTTGAAATGAATATAAATTGGGCCTTATGTCCAGAATTGGGATGAAGTATTTAGAACATAGTGATGTATATGAGTATAGCAGTAACAAAAATAATTTTTGTCAAAAAACAACATGTGCCAACTACAGGGTTTTAAGTATCATTTTTATCCTAACAAGGATGAACCAGAAGCATAAGAGGCATTTTTAAACTAGCTAGCTTTATCCTCTATGAGATCGGGTATGACTGAAATGAAACTAGTTTTTGGTGAGGAAACATATAAGAAAATAGTGCAATAAACTTACATTACTGTGCAAAAGAAAGGTTCTAAGTATCGGTCAAAACCGAAGAAACTACCGAAACTGTCCAAACTAATAAAAACTAATTATTCCCCCCGAAAATTTGTGAAAGGCTTGAAACCGTTACTCATAGGATAGGTCCAAAACTGATACTGAAATCGAGCTTTTAAAGTTTGAAACTTGTTATAAAGTACTATCAATCTTATCATAGGTTCCATGTGATGATGATAAATGATAAACAACATATCAATAGAACTGCATCCTCACTCAGTACAATTTTGTTGCCTGGAATATGTGCATGCATGTTTGTACAAATCATATGCCCAATGTCAACTATCTTACAAACTTAAGCATTAAGGCATGGAATATGTTCACTTTAAGACACTCAATAACGAAAATCAGACTGGAGAAGAAAGAACTAATTATGTGTACAAATAGAAGTATAAACTCATATCAGTAAATATCCAAATCAAGCAAGTGTCAAAAGCAATGAAACATAAACAAATACCATCAACACTACAGAAACTGACCTGCAATAGTACTTTAAATCAGTTTCCTCTCTTATGTCAGTTGGGCAGCATGCATCAACAACCATACGTATAGACAAATTACCTTTTTGACAAGACATGTATTCCAAGAATGTGGCATAAAATCCAGATAGCCTCTTACAAGTTCACATGGAATTGGAGGTTTGACATGATCACATAAATACTAAAAGAATAGAATGATTAACCAGTGCATAGTTTTGTATCAGATACAAATAATAACTTTAAGGTTTAAGACGAAAATGAAAATCAGGCCTCATGTACAAAAATAATGAAAATCTATACATAATGCTACATGGCCTACTATCATGAGCTGAAAAGATGTGAGTGTGTGTAGGACATAAAAGTTCACCTTCATAGGGACAGATATGTGCCTGCAAACACCAAACCGTAGGGTCCCTATAGACACGACACTGGAATTGCGTGTTTTCTTGAACAAACGAAGAGAACTTTCACATAAGTCATTGAAATTAAGGTTGCCAATGATACCATATGGTAGCTTAGATATTTCAACATTGCCATATATATATTTGTAGAACGTGTACAAATAAATGGTTGTCAAACGCATCTTCTTCATTTTCCCTTGACTATGGCCATAGTTGGTAAAAATCAGAAGAAAAAAAACTGTTAATATGCAGTTTAACCAAGTCATTTCAAATTAAAGAACCATTTTTTTTATAAAAGCATCAATTAACCTGTCAAGAAGAATAACTTCACATGAATCAAGGCACAGACTCTATAATCTTGTAAGGACATGAATGGACGATCACATCCCTCATAACCTTCTGGTAGATGGTCATCATTGCTACAAAATGATTATGTACTATATTATAGGATAGAAATGAACATTCATCAGCAGGTTTTTGGAACTTACATAGCTTAGTGTTATCAAGGTCCCTATTAATTTTTGATTTCAATACAAGTTTAGCTTCTTTGGAGGAAGAGTTCCCATCAGCCATATCATGTTCATTAGGAGACATCGAGGAATCAGAGCTCTATTTTTCATTATCATGACCATGAAGCTTCTTTGAGCTACTAAATTCGGTTGTGCGTAGAATTGAAATGATTATCTACTATATTTATAGGATAGAAATAACATTCATCTCCACAAGCCATATTAGTCGAACTAACTTTTCCGTTGTTAATACATTTCTGTGAAATAGAAAGTTTATCTTTGTCAAAATCAGCCCTATCACCCTGAAAGTGCTTGATATATCAACTATTGTAGAACAATTTGTTTGTTTCTCTTCATCTACATCAACCTATAATACATATTGTTCGTTTGCAGATAAATCAGAGTGTTAGAATCATTTTCTTTATTCATCTTCGTGGTTGTAGTAATGGTTATAGACAACACAATGTGTACTTATCTTATCAATTCTATGGTTATATAAGCTGCACTATGGGTTCCCAACAAAAGATAGACTACGCAAACTCAAAGAAGTCTGGGAATGTGACAATGTCCTGACATATCAAACAATACAAATATACAAATGAGACAAGGATCTCGATATTGGATGTGGGGTTTGCATATTATGGAAAACTTAGTTAAAACTGTTCAACTATTGGAAAACTTAGTCATACTAAACTAACCAAATGATCTCCATAATTTGGGTTTTACTGAGGCTAACACTGTGTTAGAAATGCAAGACTTGGCAAATTTTAATTAACAATTATTTAATCAATTATAAAAGAAATCACGAGCATTGCTAGAGTTCCAAGCCCCTTTCCAGACGCCATTCCGTACATGGTGTCTTCCATGAAGCGCATTCAGACCAAATGTTATAATTGCTCTGCAATTATAAATTAGCCATTACTATTGACACATCATTTGCTAGCCAGTGAAACTTTTGATCACAACACAATTACCAAGAAGAAAAGATACCAGTCCTCAATAACAAGACTTACCCTGTCTTTTGGAATAGAAGGTTGAGCTCGTCCATCTTGCCATGCTCAAACATTGATCTATTTCAGTCAATTAACAGAAGACAAGAACCAACATTGATCTATTTCTCCAGTTCCTACTTCATATCAAGGTTCTAAATATCGAATATCTAGATCATATCAGATTGTCTTAAGTTATCCAATGTTTTAAGTATCTGCAAAAATCGATGTTTGGTTGTTTTGGACCTCCATTTGAAGGTCTACCGAAAGCGACCATTCAAAAATCGATATAGTTTGATTGTTATTTTCCTAAATCAAAAAATATAGTAAACAATAAAAAGAAATAAACTTTGATACACATCAAGACCTTCTCGAGCTCGATTGTCCCGATCTTGATCCGGACACTCTCTAGTGCCTTCTTCCCTCTGACAATACAGTAGTGGAGTTAGTCGTCAAGCTCTTTCTCACCCTGCTCTTTTGGTTTTTGTTATTATTCTAAATCTATTGGATAAAAAAAATCAAATCGAAAGCTATGTGGGAAGATAAGTCTCAAGGGCTAGCTTCATCAATCATAGTCAAGGCTAGTATAGAGATATCATATTATACTTTTGAGCATTGTACATGTAGAAAATTAAAAGTAATCCAAAATTTAGTAACATGTATTATAGAAAGGTCTGTAATCTGTTTACTAAGCATTTGGCTATGCTTTCATCGAACCTTGTCAATGCATGAATGTTTTTTGCAGGCATATATTTGGAGCATTCTTCAGACATATAAGGGCACTATGCCAAATTGAAATAATTTAGCACTAACAACAAAAATATCATAGAATGAGATACAGTCACAGGAAATAAAAAGTATGATCTATAATATTGGTTCCTATATACTATGTTTTAAGTTTCTACATACATCAATCACAAACTTCCATATTTTCAAGTATAGGTAGGTACTACAAACATATACATCTATAACATGCAACGCGGGATCCAGGATTTTCACATGGGGGATGTGGTTGCAAATTGGAGTAGTGAGGAGGTAAAAGTTCGATAAAAAATCTCTCCGATGAAGTGTGTTAGGATTCGAAATGGAAAGGGTTTATTGTGATATGTGAGGGCCTTTTCTCTATCCCTGGTATCTCAACTTGGCAAACTATGTGTTAATAGCTTAATATATCTATTGGTTTCTATAATAATGACACCAACATCATAGCTAATGGTAAAGGCTCCTAAGTTCCAGTTCAAATAGGCTGAATAAAACTTGATATAGGGATACTATATGTTAATTGTTAACTTATACTTGTTATTATAAAATCTAAAGAGAAGTTGACTTATTATTTTGAATTCCTGGAGAAAAGTGACAGGACTAAAAGTGAAAGAGCATGGAAAGGTCACACAAGAGAAAGCAACTTGGTTGTAATTTAATATGGCTAGATGCTTAATTAATGGACATGGAAAAAATTGTATTCTTAGTACATGTCAATACCCGTATATGAAAATGTTTGTATCAGGTACTTATCCATATCCGCATCACTATTATTATAAGATAGGTGAATATGTCGTACCTTTCTGAAAATGTCTACATCCAATATCCATATCGTGTCCTTACCCATAAGACTACAGAATTAAAAAGTTTGCATGATCCTATCTCGTAAGAGAAGTAAATGCTATAAAAACCAGGGGAGCTAGTAAAACTAGAAGATTAAAAAAAACCATAAAATCACATATTAAATTTTATGTGTACATGAGAGCTGGATAGGTATGGCAATTTACTCTGGTAATAGGGAACACAACAAAGATTTTTGGTTTAGCCCAAAAATTTTGTTATGGATTGATTTTTAACTAGCAATCAATGTACTTAAGTCTGTAGTATCAGTTTCGTTATCAGTTTGGACCCCTCCAATGTGTATCGGTTTTTGGTAGTTCTGACGTTAGTTTTCCTAGTTTCAACGGTGTTGATCTATCGGTACTTAAAACTTCATTTAAGTACCATAGGATATTGGTTTGGATGCAAGCAATGTAAATTTCTATGTTTAAATATTGCACCTTAGTGATATCACTATATTTTGTCTAGTTACTGGATGTGTATGGTAAACCAAATTTGCTTTGATAAAATGAGAACTTTACTCATTTCCACTGAGAAACAAATCTACATCCATGTAGAGAACCACACCATATCAAAATTAGGATTAGTTTCAGCCTATAAACATGGAAAGTAAGAAATACAGGATGATACACACAAGTATACACCAAGGGTCATTTATGGTAATAAATGATGAGCCTGTTATTTGTTAGCGAAAAGATAAATAAATTTTCGAACGATCATCAAGTTAGTAACAACAGCATCAAACTGATATTGAGACTTTGCATGTAAGACCTAAATTGCATATAACTTTGAAACAATTCATGTATATTTAAATGTCAGACATGTAAATGTGATGATGACCCTTAACAATGTAAATATGATGATGACCCTTAGCATGACTTTATAGACTTACTTCCAATAAACCTGATGATGATCCTACATAATGGTGCATTATGTAAAGGCTCTAGCAAACTCTTTAGCAAGTTTGTAGCTCTGGTATAAATAAAATTCAGAAACTTGAGCCATTCTCTTAGAGCCATCATAAATTTCAACAGCTGCATTGTATATGGTGATACAATAATTGATAGCCAATGCCCTAAAGATGAGGGGTGTCTTGTCTGGTGTCAAAGGGCACTTGTTTACCTCATTCTTGACAATTCCTCTACCTCTTCCTTAGTGCAACCCTGTGTGCAGCCTAAGAAAGCCAACATATCCAGCTAATATCGGAGGTGGAGAATAATAAAATCACATACATAACAAACAAATGAATAAACAAAAAATTATAAAGAACTCGAGAGATCACCTTGCATCTCTTGAAAATCCATGTCTAGAATGCCTCGACCTCCTTGAGGACCTGGGAGCTGTCGTGGTCGACCAACTTCTTGAGATAGCCGGAGTAGGAGGAGGCCATGTTCCTTAGATCTGACACCTTCGATATGGCGACCTTAGATCCGACCTGGATCGTCCAAACAAACGTCAACTTCTTATTGAA
>JANAVB010033220.1:3627880-3870380 GCA_029216955.1 Iris pallida | reverse complement strand
GCATGTGGACAGAGGTTGCCCCTACGTATCCACAAAATTTAAGACCAACCGTGTCGTATTCATCGAGTTATGGCACTCGAACAGCAGGACATGCACGAGGCTGTGCACGGGCCTCGTGCACGCATGTCCGTATCCGATTTAGACACCAAAAATGTGTCAAATCAAGATCCGTCTTCACGAAAGTTGTTTCAAATATAAACAACAACAACTTCGTGAAACAGAATCAAAAAATAAGAACTTTCGATTCTAAGAGGTATTTCGTCGAACACGTGTTCCAATACAACGACACGTGTCTGATACGCCTATCAAACGGATACGAAAACCTACCAAACTATATATACAGGCCCGGGTTACCTAGATGGATGTATCTATGAAGAAAAATTGGAATTTACAAGTGGTTAGAGTGGTTTACCTATTGAGAGTCAATATCTCAATGAAAAGAGCCTCCAAATGCGTCGACGTCGATTTTCTCCTGTTCAAAACCTCTGATTCCTTACTAGCAAGTCTCCAGCAAGTTCTCCTCCTCCTAAGGATCGTAACGCAATTTGTTTGGATGGATTTGGATAGAATTGAGGAAAATAGGCTATTGGAAGGGGATGGCAATTTCTAAGGTTTTGCAAATAGGTGGTATAGGAGCAGTAAAAAGTGCTTCATGGACTTAGTTAAAGAAGTTGAGAAATTTACGCGTGCTACTCTTTACGCTAGCTACTTTACGCTGGAGCTATTTATTGAACTTTATGCTGGAGCTATTCATTGAACTTTACGCTGGTGGGACAGACTGTCAGGCCGCATTTAATGCCAGAGATTTGTTCTGACAGCATGATTTTTTTTCTGACAGCATGCAGCACAGAAGTCGAGAAGATTGGATTTACACCAAAACCAATACTCATCGTATAGTGTGCAGATGAGGCTATTTTATGCTCAATAAAATTACTTCTTTTACGCACGATAGTTATTCGAGCCTTTTACGCTCAAAGCTATTGTGGGCGTAAAGTCTATTTGGGCTCCTTTTTACGCTCAAGGCTATTTTTCTAGCCACTTTACGCTGGAAAGTTTATTTTGGGCTATTTTACGTCCCAGTGTGCCACTTTACTGCTAGAAGTGTATTTTGGATCATTTTTACGCCCGATCTTTCCTGACCACTTAAGAACGTGGTTTGCTCACGTGGCTTTCATGCCACACTTCTAGAGGAACGTGTGTACGTGCTCTCCCTATTTTGTTGAAGTAGTGGGATACATGTCACCATGCGTAGAGATCAAACTCGACGTGGGACACGTGTCAACGTGCGTAGAGGATGAGTTGCATCGTGGGTGACAGTTGCTAGCGTAAAGACCCAATTTTGCTTCTTTTTACGCACAAAGGGTTAGGTCTATAAATAGACTTATTTTTCATATAGACATCATCAAGAAATCAATAGAGAGACAGGAGAGGAGATTCTGAGAAAATTCATACTTCCAGAGTGATATTCCCAGAAGCATTTCTTCAATTTTTTCTCAAGAACAGGGTGAAGCAAAGCAAGAAAGCATTCAACTGTGCCATCAGTGCCGTTGTTCGATACCTTTTCGGTGACTTAGTTCTTCCGATTGTTTGTCTTCTTCAAGCAGTTTTCTTTATCATCATCGTATGTTCCAAGGAACAAAGTGATCGCTCTCAGATCAGACTTCCATAACAATATTTCCCAGAACAATTTGTACTTTCTGTACTTTTTCTAGTTTTCTTTCAAAAGTCAATTTTTAGACATTTTGTTAAGTAAAACAAAATGGCGACTCTGCTGGGGACGACCTTCTCCTCTGACGAGAAGGCAATTGCTCAATATGATGATGTGTCGGTCGGATCGATAAAGAAGACTCTGGTTGTGCACTTCGACCAGACTGCCTACGAAGAAATGCTCCGAACTGGGGGTAGTACTCGTTGCTCCAATGTTCAAAAATTATGGAAGGCACGAAAAGTTTGGATTCCCAAGTCCGAAAGCATCCTCGGATCTCTCTGTTGTCTCTGAAGGCAAAGGAATCCTTCCTACTCCTGTTGTGGAGGCTCCCGTCTGTGATGAGGTAGTCTCTACTCCAGTGATACGCCATGGGCATAAAAATCAGTCTCCCAGTTTGTAACGTGGTAGACTCTCCAGTTTTACGCTCCGAGCATAAAAATCAAGTTTTACGCTCTGAGCATAAAAATCAAGTTTTACGCTCTGAGCAGTAAAAATCAGGTTTTACGCCTCGTGCGTAAAAAAATGTCTCCCATCTGTGACGTGGTAGACTCCAAAGCTTTACGTCCCTGTGCATAAAAATATGTCTCCCGTCTGTGACGTGGTAGACACACGAAATTTACGCTCCACGCGTAAAAGAAAATCTCCCGTCTGTGATGTGGCAGATACTCATGTTTTGCGCTCTACGCGTAAAGGTAAATCTCCTGTCTGTGACAGTGTAGATAAAATTCACAATATATTTTTACATCTAAAGTGAATTTACCTGCACGCATGCAGCGTAAAAACAATGTTGGTAAAACTTCGGTTCTTCACCAACAGCCTTCTTATACTGCTTTACGCAAGGTACCAAACCAACAAATTACGCGTAATGCTGATGGAGTTCTTTGTGCTAAAAAATCTCTGGATTTACGCACGCAACTCCAAGCGCATAAAAATTTACAGTTTAGTTCGGCTAATGCAGTCAGTAATCTTCTTTATACACAAGGAACTAAACATTTTTCTACCCCAAATGTAATAAAGAAGACTACTCCTTCTACTCCTTCTGATTTACACGAATTGCTATTACAAAAGCGTAAAAATAGACAATCTCCTGTGACACTCCCCCAAGAAAATCATCATTGTGAGTGTCACCAGATTATAATCAAATGTTGTGTTCGGCTTCTAAGCGGTCAGTTTTTGACCGATTAAGCTATAATAAGCCTCAGCAACAGGTTGATGACCAAGAACATGAGTTGTTATATGCGTCAGTCAATATGGCATCTCATACCAACTGAGGATGACGTCCAAGACGCAACTCGTCCCAGACTCCTAGTCAATAACAGTTCAACAGACTTCTTGATTCCTTTGAAAGAGTATATCAGAATACTCGATCAAGAAGACAAAGACAGTTGCAGACTTCCGATGCAGAAGCTGGGGGTACTCAGTCTTTTGAGTCAGAAACTGATAGTGTCGATTCATACCTCTATACCAATCCCTCTGTATCTTCAAGAGAGGTTGAATCTTATGCTATTGGAGATGAATCGGAGACATCATCTGCTAATACAGAACAACGTCTCTCTACCGTTGAGCAATCACTAAAGGACATGCTTACTATGATACAAAGCATGCACCAAATAATAATGACTCAGCAAGCTGCTCAACCAGCAATAGTAACACCAGTACAGGTGGCAGCACAAACTCAAGATAGTCAAGGGGTTGATATACCTTTGAATAATTAAGAGCCTGATGTCAATCAAAATTCTTGCATCTCCAGTTCCTATCATTCCGAAGATGTGCCACCTCCGGTAGGGGTTATGGTACATCCAACGACTATTCAATCGAATGTGCTTCCTCAAACTTGCGAAGCTATTCAAGCAGTACGTGAGCTCAAAGCACAGTTTGAAGTTTTGAAACACAAGGATCAGCTCCAGAGGTTAGGGATTAAGCAACCTTATCCTCCTCATTGGAATGATGTACCCTTTCCTCCGAAATTCAAGCCACAATCGATGATATTATTTGATGGAAAGGCTTCTCCTAGTCAGTATATCAATTACTTTAATATTATGACTGTACATCTACAGAAGAATGATGCTCTTCTCACTCGAGTTTTTATCGGGTGTTTGACGGACTCAGCCTACGATTGGTATTACAGTCTACCCGACAATTGCATTTCGTCTTTTGACGAATTCAAA
This sequence comes from Iris pallida, assembly GCA_029216955.1. Classification (NCBI taxonomy): domain Eukaryota; kingdom Viridiplantae; phylum Streptophyta; class Magnoliopsida; order Asparagales; family Iridaceae; genus Iris; species Iris pallida. Next base: position 3,866,504 of record JANAVB010033220.1, on the reverse strand, counting down.
GCAATGTTTCTCTCCCGCTTCTATGAAGGAGGCATGGACATGAACATGTCCTCCTTAATAAAAATCAATCAAAAGGAGAAGGAAGATACCCGGACGTTTCATTGAACGTTTCTGACAGGCAACTTTGAAGATGCCTCCTGGTATACCAGATTCAGTATTGATTGATTCATGCAAGATGAATCTGCGACCATCCTATTGCTGTCTTTACAGGCTCCCAATTCACAGATTGGGCCTCGTTTATTATAGCAGCAGTTTCTATCGAGACCAATGGTAGATTGGCTCGTGAATACGGGATGATCTTTGCCTCAGAGGACAAAGGAAAGAAAGGCTCTTCTGGAAATAATTCCGGTAATCGTAATGGAAAGGGAAGGAAACCCTTGTGGTTAATCTTTCAAAACCCAAAATGACTTCGAATAATCAGGAGTCTTCTAAGCCAAAAGAAGAATACTCTTTCGATGACAGTCATATCACAGGGATATTCCAATGCCTAGTAAAGAGTGGCAAACTCCATATTCCAGAGCCGAAGAGACCTAGTGAGGTGAATCTGACCGATAATTCCAAATATTGTATCTATCACATATACATAAATAATCCTACTAAGGCTTGTTATGCCTTGAAGAAGAAAATCCAAGAGCTAATAAATGCCAATGCCATCGCTTTAACTAACGATGAGCATACGGTTACAACCAATATGGTTTCTCTTCAATTTGGAAGGTTTTCCTCCACAGCAAGTCCCAGATGGGATTGCCCCAATTCCAAAGGCGACGATGAAGATTGTGAATATCCTGCCTGCCAGAGAGCAAAATGAAGGACTTTTTCCCCTTACACTGAAAAATGGTAAAATCATGTGGGTACACCCTGATTTAGTACCTGAAATAAAAAATAAAGGTAAAACATCAAATTCCAAGAAGGGTAAAAAAAGTCAAAACCTGCAACATGATTTCTCATGTTTTAACCCCAGACCATGATAATTTGGATCATTTATGGGGTGGTATTCCTTTGGAGGATAGACTGAGAGGTCTGAACATATGCCCTCCAAGTTTATCTTCTTCTACTAAACTCAAACTTTCTCATCAGCAGTGGATAGCTATGAATAGTGTCCCCTTAAACAGGGCACAACAAGTCTTTGCTGCTTATGAAAAAGCTCCTACAAAGATTTTTCCTCGTGTCACGAATACTCCTTTAACGGTGGTTACAGAGGCTTCTCTCTCTTCTTCTCTGTTAAGCCATTCATTGAAAGTCCACTGTCCATTCACTTGTACAGTCAATAATCAGTCCATCTCATGAAAAAGATGGGCTATGACTTTCAAAAGGCAGAGGGTTTGAACTATGATAAACGAATGCGACTTTCTTTACAAATTCAAAGTCAAAAATCCACTGTTGGATTGGGTTCTGAGCTTCCTCATAAAAATCCTCGAAAGAAGAAGACTAAAGAAAAGAAGACTAAATCCTGCAATATGGACTTCCTTCTTGTAACACCCAGTTTTCCAGATGAGGGTAATTTTAAAATTTTGTGATTATAATTATTATTATTGATATGTATTTCATAATATGGTTTTTGGTCATTTTTAATCATTTTTGTAACTATTTAAATCATGACTTATGATTTTGGTGTTTGGCTAGTGTAACCTTAGAGACTGTTGACCTAGAGCCTAGCCATGTGATTAGGGTATTCATGAATCATTTCTAGCTTGAGGGTATTTTAGTCATTTTTGTAATTTTGGAAATTATTTGGAATTATTTAGTATTAATTATAATTATTAGAATTTTTAGTGATTTTAGTATAATTGATTTAGTGCTATAGTTGACTTTGACTAATGTTGACTTAGGAGACTGTCGTAGAGGCTAACCTAGGTCATGACTATTTAGTTAGGTTATGGAACCCTAGCTTGACCTAAGTTAGTGACATTTAACTCATTAGAATTTATTAGGAAGAATTAGGATTTGATTTGAATAGAAAATGGCTTGTGACTTCACAAGTCATGACTTGTGACTTAGGCCCAACCCAACACTAGTGGAGCCCTAACCCTAGCCTAACAGCCCATAGCCAGTCATATAGGGATTCCCCCACCTATTTAATGCTCCTAGAAATTAGGGCTAGCCTCCATTAGAATTATTTGTAAGTTTTAGAAAGAGGTGAGTCCCCAACTTCAATAATCCCTAGAAAATCCTATTTAATTCCTTTTCCATCCAAACAAATTGCATTAGGTTCTAATTCACCTGTTCTTGCTGTTTATGGAAGATTATTTCAGCTTGGGAGCAATTTGGAGAAGTTTGGCTATCAAGAGGAACACCCCTCTTTGGAGTTTTTTTGAGGATTTGACACATATAGGTAACTCCTTCAAAACCTATTATAAATGCTGTTATTATTGCATTCTAGCCTAGATCTAGGAGTCCCCTAGCTAATCCTAGATTTTTGTAGGATTTCGTGTCCTATTCGTGTCCTAATTGGACACGTATCAGTCCAAGTTACCCACTATTTGATGTAATGCCCCAAAGGGGATTTCGATCTGGTTTTTGGAAAACCTTTGAATAGAAAATTAGGTTTTGGTATTGCTTATTAGATTCTGGTTGACTGAGGTGATGATTATATTGTGTCGGGTCGATTTGGACACTGCGAACACACACGTTTCCGCACGCACAGCAGTCCCCTGCTACTCGGGGGCAAATCCTCCTTAGACACGACACTTGGACACGAGATATTCGACACACATGTTAGGGCAGACACTGACACGAGGCTCCCCAAGTTGTATGAGTCCTCGTGTCGTATCAGACACGTATTCGTGTGTGCACTGGATTTGTACTATGCGCGCACAGTTCGATTTCGGGTTCGGATACGGCTTGATAAGTCAGACACGACGACACGTGGGTCCGATTCAGGGTGCTAGGCACCTAGTCCTACCCTAGGTGAACCCACATATGTGATCACGAGATCTAATTTGTGTCGTGTCGTGTCCTAGACTCTCTGGAACGCGTGCACGACACTGTCTGAATGCAGTTTTATGTTGTGTATGTTTAGTTGATTGGACACGTCTGTGTCGTGCTTATTGGACACATTATTGCTTGTGTGAAACGTACACATATCCAATAATATATTACCAACCATTAACCTTACTTATTAGCTGATAAATCATGTTGAAATGGGTAATCCCCCTTTTTCCTGATACTGTTAAGTATCAGTGGATATATTCACTGTTTTCCCATTTTTGAATCACATTGGATGTTAATATCATGTAAATTAAAATGGGTTGGTTGCTGTTATGAATGAGAATCATGCTAGGATTCAGTTTTGATGATTTAGTTGGATGGTATTTGCATTACCACCCTTTAAATTGGTAGTTTAGGTTGTTTTTGATTTACAATTTTCAAATTCCCTAAAATCCTGATACATATGCATTTTCTATTTTTTTCCAGTTTTTAATATTGAACTTGGGCAGTCTATTTAACCTGTTTAACTGAGGTAAAATGTTGGTTTTAAACCCTAATATAGTTCTCCTACTTGTAGTCTACTTGGGTTTCGATTTTGAGGTGTTTTGTTTTTGATTTGGACTTGAAATGGGGTTTTGAATTGATGGACTGAAAACTGAGTTTTTAGTTTACATTATAACTGATTTTGAGTATGTCTTTTCTCATTTCTGAAATCTGAGAATCTGAATATTGTGTATTGGTTGGGGACTAGAGTCTTGGTCAGAAAACTGAATTGTAAATGTATTGGTTCCTTCCTTTCCTGCACACTCACTGCTCTCACACACATACAAACCTGAGATTCACCCTTCCTTTCCCACACACACAAATACTGACATATGTGAATCACACATACAGGAACACCCTAGTATCTTCTGTCATTCATGCACATATACACTCACATAGAGTTCACACACACACACACATTGCTACTCTCACACACACTCTAGCACACATGTCCTATTGTCTCTCACTCTCTATCTTCTATCTTCTTATGTGTATATATATATATATATATATATATATATATAGGGAGCGGATCAAAAGCCCCCTTAGAAAGCCCCCAAAAACCCCCCTCACTCTAATTCGTAATATTAATGTTAATATTAATGTTAATATTAATGTTAATGTTAATATTAATGTTAATATTAATGTTAATGTTAATATTAATGTTAATTATTATGTTAATGTTTATTAATTTTTTTTTATTTTTTTATATTAATGTTAATGTTAATATTAATGTTTGTTAATGTTAATATTATTTTAAAGTTAAGTTTAATGTTAATTTTAGTATTTAATGTTAATATTAACATTAATATTAACATTAACATTATATTAACATTAATATTAACATTAAATTACGGATTAGAGTGAGGGGGGTTTTTGGGGGGCTTTCTAAGGGGGGCTTTTGATCCGCTTCCATATATATATATATATATAATATATATATATATATAATATATATATATATATATATATTATATATATATATAATATATATATATATGTACTATATATAATTAGTATGTGTCTGTATTATATTATGATATCTATATATGTATGTAATGTATATTGTAAGTTAATGTATATTCAATGTAGGTGGCCTATATATATATATAATATATATATATATTATATATATCTATATTATATATATATATCTATATATATAAAAGAAAATATATATATATAATGTGTATGTAAATATGCATCTATGTATTTATGTGAATGTATACATAATATATATCTATGTATGTACCTAATGTGTGTGTATTAGCATAGAACTATAGCCTATGGAAGCAATGTGAGATGTTAGTATAGTAGTGTGTTGACCAATATGGACTTGTTAGGACTTAGAATGACTGTTAAACCTAGTTTAACCTAGCCTAGACTTGTTTAGACCTAGAATGACTTGTTTGACCTAATTTAGACTTGTTAGACCTAGTTTGACCATAGTTGACCTAGGTTTGACTTCTTGGTTGACCAGGGTTGACCAAGAGTTGACCTTGGCCTAGATTGACCTAGATTCATTTAGAATGCATTGAATTACATCTTGTTATCATTTTAGACTTGTTGTGACTTGTGCTGTTCTGATTAGGAGCCAGACACCTCTCTTCGGACAGTACATTTCATCCGGACACTCAGATACCAAGCGAGTACATTCTCTGATCATTTTATATCCTGCTTAGACTTATTTTCCTGCTTTAAATTACTTTACTTGATACTATCACGTTGGTCACACGGATCAGTACTATATGGATCCCTTATTGAGATGTTATCCCCTCAGGGAGCATCGTATACTACATGTTTTGTGCGTTTCACTTACATGGTGTATCACTATGCTTCATTGGTTCATTGATCACTTGTGACATGTAATCTCATGATCACAGAGTCTTTTTTGAATCCTTATCCCATTTATTGGGTTTCCTAGAATCCCCATTTATGGGACTACCATGTACCACCCTTCGGGGGTCGTTACATGGAATCATAACATAACCTGGTTGGATCCTTTTGTATTGATTGGGGGTACGGGGGAGTAGAAGTAGACATGTGAATATATCCAAGTAGTGTAGCATCAGAATTATTCCATAGTGTAGCATCAGAATCATCCTATGCTATTTACATGTCTATATTGTACTCTGACTTACTAGCCACTATTAGTTCTCTATGTATAGTAGATATTTCTATTACAGTTTCTCTCTCTGTTTATATACTGCATTTCCTTCAGTACCTGTATCTTACTTTACTACATGATTATATCTTCTAACCTGCTATGAACTGTCGAGATGTATTGTGCTCGCTCCTGTCCTGACTGGACCGGTTAAAAATATTACAGAGGACGAGGAGGAGGCCTGTGTGGATACCTTCTACGGGACAGCCCTAGACGACACTTGTGAGCTGGACTCTCAGGGGGACCCAGCTCTAGCTGATGACATTTTCCCCATTGCCTAGACTAGCTTAGTTAGGCTTTATCTTACTTATGTTGTCTTGAGACTGGTTTAGCTAGACTTTATTTCTGTCTTGAGATTCTGAGTTGTATATATTCTTTCATATTCAGTAGCTGAGGCTTGTACTCTGGATATTTGCTGAGATGTTATCTTAGACTATTTGATCTTCTGTATTTCCTTGCGTTCTATGTCATATCGTGCTTCTTCTTCCTTAGTTGTGATTGAGTTTACTTTCTGTTATGTCACCCCCATTCGGAGAGTATAAACTGTTATCATTATATTGTTAGATATTGTGACCTAGGACAGCGTTCTACCGCCGATACTGCAGCGTAGGCTGGACGTACCCACTTCTTGTGCCCTTACTCTAGGGTGCAGGTCGTGACACTTCTCCTGAGTCTGAGGAAGAAAGCTTTGCTGGTACGAGATCTGGGAAAGAGTATCACAAAGATTATGAGGGATCTTCTAAAGAAACAGAGGACGTTGTTGAAACAATACTAGCTCAACCATCTCCTGTTCCTGCTAAACCATCTGTGGTTGAAAAGTGGAAACAGAAAGCAGTATGCTTTGACGTTCCTTTGAAATCTGCTTCAAATCAAGGAGTGGTGATGAAGCCGTACAAATTTGATATTCTAGTCCAGTTAGCCAATACTCTGGCTAGACTCTCTATATTTGAGATGCTTCGTCTTTCTAAAGAAAGCATGGAGACTTTGAGTGAAGCCTTGCTACAAGCAGACTCATGCTTAGCTCATCTCAAGACTCCTAACAATATGCCAGTGTCATGTCCACAATGTCATAGTGTGATGGAGGCAATTCCTAACACTACCTTCACACAAGAAGATATACTGTTGAAGCATAATAAACACGACAGGCCTTTGTGCTACACTGGGTATATTGAATCCACTGAAATTGACAGGATTTACATTGATCTTGGGTCTTCTATTAGCATTATTCTTCAGAGTATGCTAAGACCTTTGAGGATTCCTACTAGTGATTTGGCTTACACTAGTACCACAATAGTTGGTTTCAACTCTGGCAAGAGTAAACCACTGGGGAAGATTCGTCTGAAGATTCAGATTGGTGATCTTCGAACTAAGGCGACCTTCTATGTTATCAACTCAGACGTATCCTACAACATCCTTCTTGGAAGACCGTGGATACATGAGCATAACATTGTGCCTTCAACTCTCTACCAATGGTTCAAGTATGTGGATTCCCAAGGGATTGTGAAGATGGAATTCGCAGATACCAACCCTTTTAAAGGTGTTGAAGCTTATTTCTCGGATTCAATCCTCTACAAACAGGAGCATATGAAGGAGATATCGGATATGGCTGAAGATCGATCACCTGTTGAAGATCAATCTGTCAATGAAGATCCTCCAGAAGAGCAACCTTTGAAGATCAAAGTCAAATGTTGAATCCAACCCCAACCTGTCAATGATCAACCTCTGGTAATCAAGGTCAAAGGAAGAACTCGTGCTTCATCTGAGGAATCAGTGAATATTCCTGCCAAGAGCCAAGTTCAACCCCTCATGATTAAAGTCAAGGGACGTACTTCTCGTACAAATGATCCAGAACCACTACTGATCATCAATCTTGGCAAGTCTACGCAGAAGACGGATGACGGTCCGTTAATGATCAATCCGAAGCGTAGTAGTCAAATTGTAAATGATGTAAATATTGATCATTCTGTACTTTCTAATATCAATGAAGATTTCCTTTTTGAGTATGTAGCTGTCAAATTTATTGAAAGAATGACTTTATCTTCTGATGATCAAAGTCATCAACATAAAGATGACATAAACACAGAGGAAACCTTATACATTGATTACAAGAAGAAAAAAAAATTTCCTCCTCATGTCGATGTAGGACCTTAAGCTCAAAGGTTCCTAACATTTTCTCCCTATCTTCTTCCTGTAGCTGCTTCATCACAAGCTTGTGTAACTTATAGACGTCACAAAGAATCTTATTTTGTGGTTCCGTCTAATAAGAAAAACAAGCGTCAAATTGTGTTTGGCCTGTCTAGAAATATCCATGTTGCTCAGATAGACGATCTTAGAGATAAAGATAAAGGAAGAGTCCGAATTGACAAATATAGTCAACAATCTCTCAAGATTATCCAAAATATGGGATATGATTTGAAGACTATGCCGGGTCTTAATTAAGGCAAAGGTAGACGATTACCATTATGTGGTGATCCGTTTTACCAGCAAACTCGTCATGGGTTGGAATATGATCCGTCCCACATGTTTAATGACGATATACAAGAAGAATTCTCTTCTAATTCTTCACAATTCTCATATTCGGAAGAAATCCAATTTATCGAATCTGATACATCCTACTCCTCATATGCTGGAGGAGACTATTATGATGAATCTGAGTGTGTATTCTCAGTCAACATGGTTCAAACTGATGGTGAATCTGAGCCATTTGAGAATGATCCTTGGGCACAGCAAATAGACACTCAGTGGGAGCTTCGTTTTGAACAACGATAGCCACCTATGGAGGATGAAATTGTCCAGATTGATGTTGGAGACAGAATTACGTCCAAGCCAATATTCATCAGTAAAAACCTCTCCGAAGATGAAAAGGAAGAGTTTATACAATTGATTAAAGAATATATTGATATCTTTGCATGGAGTTATGAGGATATACCAGGTTTAGATCCTAAAGTTGCTACTCATAAACTCGATATTCTTCCTAATGCCAAGCCTGTAAAACAATAGCAACAATATTTTCGACCAAACATGATGGATGCAATCGAAGTAGAAGTCAAAAAGTTGATTACATGTGGTTTTGTTCGTGAAGAACAACACCCAGACTGGGTTGCCAACATTGTTCCTGTTATGAAGAAGAATGGAAAAGTCCGAGTTTGCATAGATTTTTGGGATCTTAATGCAGCTTGTCCAAAGGACAAATTTCCACTTTTGATCACCGACTTCATGATAGACAATACATGCAGTTTTGAACACATGTCTTTCATGGACGTGTTCTTAGGATACAATCAAATTAAGATGCATCCAGGAGATGAGAAGCATACTGCTTTTCGTACACCCCTTGGAGTCTATTGCTATACGGTTATGCCGTTTGGTCTGAAAAATGCCAATGCCACGTATCAACGGGCTATGAGCAATATCTTTCAAGAAAATCTACGGAAGACAGTTGAATGTTACGTAGATGACATTGCTGTCAAAAGTCGATCAAAAGATGATCACATTCAAGACTTGAAGACAGTATTTGAGTTGATGCGTCAACATCAACTGAAGATGAACCCCACTAAGTCTTTCTTAGGGGTGTCTAGTGGCAAGTTTTTAGGATTTGTCATTACTTCTCAGGGTATTCATGTCTATCCTGAGAAAATCAAAGCTATTCTTGAAATGCGTCCTCCACGCAATTTAAAAGAACTCCACGGCTTCCAAGGTCGTATTGCTTATATCAGGAGATTTATATCCAATCTCTCTGGGAGATGTCAACCTTTCTTCCGTCTATTAAAGAAAGGTGTATCATTTGTTTGGGATGAAGCATGTCAGAGAGCCTTCAATGACATCAAGCAATACCTTACAAATCTACCTGTCCTGGTACCTCTAGTGGTAGGGAGACCATTTTTACTATATATTCGAGCCTTAGATCATTCACTTGGTGCTCTTTTTGCACAAAAAAAAATGATATGGGTCATGAACAGGCAATTTATTATCTTAGCCGAATGATGGTCGGAGCTGAACACAGGTATACTCCTGTGGAGAAAGAATGTCTGGCCATGGATTTTGCTGTTCATGTAACTCCTCTTCCCGAATTTTTGTATTTATTTATTTTAGTTTAGTTTTAATGTTTTTTTTCCAAGTAGAAAATAATATTTTTGTATATAGAGTAGAAAAGAGATTTTTCAAAATATATGAGATTTTACGGAGATAGATTTTAACTGGTGGATTTATTATTATGAAATATTGTACAGTTTGAATTTATAAAATACAATTGAATGATATCAATATTATATCCTTATTATGAATAAATTAATTGATGCAGGCACTGTTTTAGAATATCTGAATAAGGATTTCTAAAGTGGTTTAGAATATTTTCTACTAATAAAAGATTAGTTATATCTATTTTAGATAGAATTTTGAATTTTATATATATATATATATATATATATATATATATATATATATATATATGCCATTGATGACATATAATATCTATTGGATATCTAACTTTATATGATTAGTTGACAAAAATAAAATATTATTTTGAGTAATTAGGTTGATCGTTCATTGATTCGAATTTAAATTCATATATTCAAATTAGTTTGATAAATATTGATTGATGATTAATATTATTATCATTAATAGATTTGGATTAGCTTAATTATTTTACTCGGTTAAATACGATTTAAAATTGTTCTCTTATTTTTGAATCTATATAATGTGAGCTTTTAGATGAGTATTTAAATTAGTATATTTATCTACTAGTAGATTTCGTTAAGATTGGATGATTATTAAACTTGATATTGATACAAATTTATACCATTATCTATTAATGGATTTGATTAAACGAGGTTGTTTTAAAACCTTTATTCGATTTTAAATAAAGGGGGAGCAGCCTGGCTGCTTGATTCAAATTCTTCTTAAATCTGCTAATCCTTATCAACCTCCCTCAAATCTTTCGCTCAAATCCTCTAACCAGATCCTCTCCCATCTAACCCAAAGTGACATATTTCTCATAGGATTTAGAGTGGCAGTTATTTGGAGATATATATAACAGACAGAAGTATCAGGAGAACTGGAAAATCTATAGAAATCTCAGGAACCGCCACCCGACCCCCTGCCAAGCACCCGAGCACAATGACCATCAGTATATCCCTCCATCGCCACAACTATCCCTGCCACCGCCGCGGCCCGAGATTAGCCGCCATTATAACAACCATCACCACTCCCGATCATCACCCGCCGCACCCAAACCCACCAACACAGCCACCACAGAACAACCGTGTCTGGACCCGTGTGTCCGTGTCCACCTTATTCCATCACACATTACAAGTCCAGTTCGTGTCGGACACACCCGACACGAGGAGCAAAAATCATCAAACCCACACCAACTAGAAGAAGCAAAACCGCTTACCCATCCTCCGCCTCGCCGACGTCTCGTTTGCCTCTGTCACCCATCGTGGCCGTGCTGTCCTTATCAAGGAGCGCCACGACAAGAACGGATCTGCCGTGACCGCCCCATACTCCGCTCCCTCCGACCCAGGTTACGGGTCAGCCGAGCCCTAGCCGCGTGGCAGGTCCACCGCACCTGTCCCCTCCGGAGCAGTGTTGGGGAGCCACTGTCGGCGCCTTCTCTCCAACTCCGGATCAGCCTCCAGAGTGCACCGACTCCAGGCTGCCTTCTCCAGCGACCGCTCGAGTCGAGCAGCGGCTTTGCACCATGGCTGGCGACGTCCTCCGGGCCGGAGTCCAGATCTAGCCGCCTGCTAGAGTCGCACCCCTGCAGATCCGCCGCCGACGTCACCCTGATCTGCGTCCTCCGCCCTCCTCTTGGACCACGGGCCAGTGAGCCATGGCTCCAGTCCACCGTCTCCCTCCGCGCGCTGCCTACGTCTGTCCGGTGGCACCGCTGGGCGAGATCTCCGCAGGCTCCGCCCTAGTCTGTAGCCAACCACCGCGAGCAGCGCTCGACCCCGTCGTGACCGCGTCCGCCCGTCCGCCCGCAGTCGAACCCCTCTCAGCCGTGCCCAGGAGCGTGTCTCCTCGGCACACCGGCGTCCAGCCACCGGCGCCATCCTCTGCCGACGTGGAGCCGAGCTCGGCCGAAACCCTCCACCGCCAGCGCCTGTGCACCGAGCGCGGCCGAGTCCCCGGACCACCGGTCCCGATTTCCCCTCCCTCTGTAAGCTTTCCACTTTCTCTCTCTCCCCCTTCTCATTTCTTCCTTGAATGATTTAATGGGCTGATTAGTATTTTTATGTTGGGCATTAGTTTTGGGTTTTTTGGGCTAATATGGGGAATGGGCTTAGAGCCATACAATGAGTATGTTGGGTCAGACCAGAAAAAGGGGAAATAAAATCGTATATAAACTTCGTATAAGTATCGTACAATTTATGCATATACGTATATATTATCATATTAATATTAATCATTTATATCATTATTATTGGTATTTTGCTATCAAGTATTATTGTACTATAAACATATTCTATATTAACCATGTTATTATATATATTAGGTAGTTGGGCCTTGGGTTTAAAATATTAACTTGGGTATTTGGGCTTTGTTATATTATATTGGGCTTAGAGCCTATGGAAAGTATTATGATTTTTCTTATATTTTATAGGGGCCAGGTTGGGCCAGTATTTGGATTGGGACTGATTTTTAATAATTGTTGTTTTTTATTGATTTCACTGGTTTAGTTTAATGGGCTAGGTTCACTAGGCTTTTAGACTATTTAGCTAAATATCTATTTTTGGCTCATACGTAGACATGTATATATTATAGTATGTGTATATTAGATACTTTATTATTATCATTATTATTAGTATTATTATTATTATCCATTTTGGGGATGGCATATTGGTATGTTCAAATTATATTGTAAATATATTATGATAGGCTTGGTATATATGTACTTTCAAATTAGAGTTTTAGCTTTAATGATTATTTAGATTTTTTAAAGTTTTTGTTTAAAGATATTTTTTTACCAATAAAAATATAGTTTCCAAAACATTATAGGTATTTTTAAAAATTATATATTTGTTATATAAATTCTTCTCGATTTCCATCTTGATAGTGACAAGTCGTACGATTCTAATTCTTGTGATTCTGACTACCTCGTATCGACCCTAGGCTAATCACGCTACGTTGGACCCCACAAGATGTTTGTTTCACCAGCTAAGGACCTCAGGTAAGTGCACTTTCTGATTGCTTTCCGATTCATATTAGTCTTTTCATTTCATGTCTATACATATATCTTGCTGCTTGTTGACACGCTCGTCACACGGAGTAGTCGGGAGGGAAAATATCTTAGTAGACATGTGGACTACCCAGAAATATCCCCGTGTCTTTCGTGAATGCTAGCAGCTGCACACGACACGTGCAGTGTGCCATATTTACCCCCTAGCCGTTCACATGTTGAAAATGATATTTCATACCACCTAGGTAGATGTCTTTTATTTTTCCTTTTACTTTTCCCACCTTGCCATGTCATCAGTATCTATCTACTTTTTATCTCTCATATGCTATTTTTATGTCTTGTTAATTCTATTATGTTTTGCATTGTCGTCGATTTGTGTACTTGTTCCATTCCTGACTGGAAACCAATATTTTTCAGGTTTAGCCGTGATCACTGTTGGCATTGGGAAGGCTTGGGTATGTTGAGGTCAACCTAGAAATAGAAAGTAATTGTATCAATTTCATTAATTGTAAAATCTTGTATTTTCTTTAATTATAAATGTGGTAACTGTTGTAATAAATTTAGAAATGTGAATGAGCAGCAAATGTGATATTTTGAGCATTTATTTCTTGTGGGCTTGACAGCGTTCTACCGCCGACTCTGCGGCGTAGGCTGGCTTGGACACGTCTCGTATCCGAAAAGCGGGTGCGGGTCGTGACAAGTTTTTATGGTGGCCCATACAGATCAGTTTTCACAGAAGATTGCGAACTTGTAGTAGTACCTATATTAGTCGTACTACTGCAAGCCTGCGACAAGGAAATGCTCATTCACAACTAGGAGTAAATAAAAATTTTTAGAGAATGGTTAGGACTAGGAGTCCCTAATTTAAATTGACATTTGGGTAGTTAAGGTTGCTACATAGGTCTCACTAGATGACTTTCATAAAAGGATACACTATCGCATTTTGATTCGACGGTATTTCCCAGGAAGGTAGATTCGTAACATCTTTCTGAAAGTTCAAAAATATCCTTTTATTGCTTGTTTGAATTAAAATGTGATGTTTAGATTTTTATAAATATTCATTATAGAAGGCCTTAGTCACGGTTAAGTTTTGGAGTACAAGATAACCAAGAATTTTGGCACCGAGAGTATGGTCGAGTGCTTTGACTAATATGTTAGCCATGGTAGAGAAGGCCGAGTCATGGATGTGCACTAACTAGGAAAACCAAGTCAAATTGCGACATAACTCTAGGAATATTTTAATTACTTATTATTAAGATTATTGGCTTTTAGAAGACCCTGTTATCCTTAATTAGTCCGAACACAACCCAAACCTTGGTAGTCGTGTAGAGCGACCAACGACTTTCATGTAGATACATAGATATGCATATATATATTGGTGGTCCATTTTTAGTCTCGTGAATAATTTCTATAAATTGTATATTTGATATAATATATGTATTATTGTTATTTAAATTTATATTTTTTACTCAGAAATAGATAATCTTCTCTTAGATTGATTTTTGGAATTTTTTGGATTTATTTAGGCTATACATATATAGTTGTGTAAATATATATTCATAGTAGGTAGACATAGTGCTTGATACACATTTCCCTTAATCTTGAATATTAGAATTAAAATTTATCTCTCTTGTCTTCATTCATTATTTTTCTAATCTTGATCATTTGTGTCTTCCCCTAAAACATCGTCATATCATAAGTTCGTATCACTTATATTCCTTCCCTGGGACCCAAGGAATTATTTTTTAAATAACTTCTCCCTCATTTATCTACTAATCTTGAGTTAAGTTTTTAGATTCAAAAGTTCTCCTCTCGATCATTGAATATTGAATATCCGTGAAATAAGGATTATAAGATTTTACTTATTTTGACTTCGATCATTATCCTTCCTAATCAATTTTTTTTTCTTTCAAGAAACTGACATTATACATGAAGAACAGGTACTTACACTTTTCTATCTTTATCAACTTGTATGATATATTAAACTCCTTTGATATTCTTCGAGATATAGTTGAAATAATTTTGATGACTTGCGATGACAGGACAGCAGCGCACTGTCGTTACTTATTTGAATTATCGAGACTACGGGTTCACTGCAGCTAACAGCACACTGGCGTGGCATGAACCCTAGGTTGAAGTAATTTCAAGTAACGTAGATTATCAGATATTATAAAAACTATGTCTTAATTATCCTATTTGCTCCTCGAGTTGTTACGTCAATGTTGGACAAAGATAATAAAATATTCGATACCGTGTCATAACTGAGTCATTAAACCAAGGTTTACTGCAACCATGTGTACACTGGCAAGGCATAAATTCTCGGCAAAGTGACTTCATATATACATACGATTTTCGAATATTATGGAGACTTCGTCCTCTTTGACATATGGCTACTGATTTCATGGCCTGCAATTCACTTACTTAAATTATTTTATTATTATTTAATTTTATCCTTTCATAACTCTTATCTTTATGGTCATTTGTCTTCCTAAGCATCCCTTAAACTTATTTTTGAATTCCTTCCATTTACAATCACACCGAGATTATGATTATAGGATTATGCCTACATAATTGATCGTGCTAAGACGATTTTAAATTGGATCATCCTTACGACTTTTGGTCGAGCTAGACTATTGGGTTATATCTCGATCATGTCAATTCGTGTACTTTCTTGATTTCGAGTCCATAATCATGCCTAAATAATTTTGCCCAAATATTTCATTGTGCTAAACAAATTTAAATTTTGACCATTGATCATGCCTATAATTCCAAGGGTAGTTAATCGTGCCACATAGCATCTTTTCTTAAAATTTCAAATTTATTCACGACCTAATTCATTCTGATCAGCAATCATAATATTTCTTGATCACGACTAATTGTGCCATCCAAAATTTCGGAAAGGAAATTTCTAAGGTGGGTAGGGTCTTCGATTAGTGAAATGTCCTTAGGGTTATCGATCTCTTGAACATCTAGGACCTGTTGATTCAAGACCGTAGCCTAAGACTCCAGCACCAAGCCATATCTAGGTACTTCTCCACTTCCATCCTTCCTGGTCAACACTCGATCACTATGTTCTTTTGATCAAAAATTCTTAGTAAGCAAGTTTTGGTCACCTTTGATTTTATCCTATCAGTCAATATCGATCTTATTAAATTCAATGTTGCTACCTTTCCTTCAGCCTATCTAAGCTCGACATTCCTAAATTCGAGGACGAATTTATTTCTAAGGTGGGTAGATTTGTAACTCCTCTTCCCAAATTTTTGTATTTATTTATTTTATTTTAGTTTTAATTTTTTTTTCAAGTAGAAAATAATATTTTTGTATATAGAGTAGAAAAGAGATTTTCAAAATATATAAGATTTTACGGAGATAAATTTTAACTGGTGGATTTATTATTATGAAATATTGTACAGTTTGAATTTATAAAATACAATTGAATGATATCAATATTATATCCTTATTATGAATAAATTAATTGATGCAGGCACTATTTTAGAATATCTGAATAAGGATTTCTAAAGTGGTTTAGAATATTTTCTACTAATAAAAGATTAGTTATATCTATTTTAGATAGAATTTTGAATTATATATATATGTAATATATATGCATTGATGACATAGAATATCTATTGGATATCTAACTTTATATGATTAGTTGACAAAAATAAAATATTATTTTGAGTAATTAGGTTGATCGTTCATTGATTCGAATTTAAATTCATATATTCAAATTAGTTTGATAAATATTGATTGATGATTAATATTATTATCATTAATAGATTTGGATTAGCTTAATTATTTTACTCGGTTAAATATAATTTAAAATTGTTCTCTCTTATTTTTGAATCTATATCATGTGAACTTTTAGATGAGTATTTAAATTAGTATATTTATCTACTAGTAGATTTCGTTAAGATTGGATGATTATTAAACTTGATATTGATTCAAATTAATACCATTATCTATTAATGGATTTGATTAAACGAGGTTGTTTTAAAACCTTTATTCGATTTTAAATAAAGGAGGAGCAGCCTGGCTGCTTGATTCAAATTCTTCTTAAATCTGCTAATCCATATCAACCTCCCTCAAATCTTTCGCTCAAATACTCTAACCACATCCTCTCCCATCTAACCCAAAGTATGACATATTTCTCATAGGATTTAGAGTGGCAGTTATTTGGAGATATATATAACAGACAGAAGTATCAGAAGAATTGGAAAACCTATAGAAATCTCAGGAACCGCCACCCAACCCCCTGCCAAGCACCCGATCACAATGACCATCAGTATATCCCTCCATCGCCACAACTATCCCTGCCACCGCCGCAGCCCGAGGTCAGCCGCTATCATCACAACCATCACCACTCCCGATCATCACCCGCCGCACCCAAAACTACCAACACAGCCACCACAGAACCACCGTGTCCGGACCCGTGTGTCCGTGTCCATCTTATTCCATCACACATTACAAGTCCAGTTCGTGTCGGACACACCCGACACGAGGAGCAAAAATCATCAAACCCACACCAACTAGAAGAAGCAAAACCGCTTACCCATCCTCCGCCTCGCCGACGTCTCGTTTGCCTCTGTCACCCATTGTGGCCGTGCTGTCCTTATCAAGGAGCGCCACGACAAGAACGGATCTGCCGTGACCGCCCCATACTCCGCTCCCTCCGACCCAGGTTACGGGTCAGCCGAGCCCTAGCCGCGTGGCAGGTCCACCGCACCTGTCCCCTCCGGAGCAGTGTTGGGGAGCCACCGCCGACGCCTTCTCTCCAACTCCGGATCAGCCTCTAGAGTGCACCGACTCCAGGATGCCTTCTCCAGCGACCGATCGAGTCGAGCAGCGGCTTTGCACCATAGCTGGCGACGTCCTCCGGGCCGGAGTCCAGATCTGGTCGCCTGTTAGAGTCGCACCGCTCTGCAGATCCGTCGCCGACGTCACACTGATCTGCGTCCTCCGCCCTCCTCTTGGACCACGGGCCAGTGAGCCATGGCTCCAGTCCACCGTCTCCCTCCGCGCGCTGCCTACGTCGGTCCGGTGGCACCGTTGGGCGAGATCTTCGTAGACTCCGCCCAAGTCTGTGGCCAACCACCGCGAGCAGCGCTCGACCCAGTCGTGACCGCGTCCGCCCATCTGCCCGCAGTCGAACCCCTCTCTGCCGTGCCCAGGAGCGTGTCTCCTCCGCACGTCGGCGTCCAGCCACCGGCGCCATCCTCTGCCGACGTGGAGCCGAGCTCAGCCGAAACCCTCCGCCGCCAGCGCCTGTGCTCCGAGCGCGGCCGAGTCCCCGGACCACCGGTCCCGATTTCCCCTCCCTCTGTAAGCTTTCCCCTTACTCTCTCTCTCCCCCTTCTTATTTCTTCCTTGAATAATTTAATGGGCTGATTAGTATTTTTATGTTGGGCATTAGTTTTGGGTTTTTTGGGCTAATAAGGGGAATGGGCTTAGAGCCATACAATGAGTATGTTGGGTCAGACCAGAAAAAGGGGAAATAAAATCGTATATAAACTTTGTATAAGTATCGTACAATTTATGCATATACGTATATACTGTCATATTAATATTAATCATTTATATCATTATTATTGGTATTTTGATATCAAGTATTATTGTACTATAAACGTATTCTATATTAACCATGTTATTATATATATTAGGTAGTTGGGCCTTGGGTTTAAAATATTAACTTGGGTATTTGGGCTTTGTTATATTATATTGGGCTTAGAGCCTATGGAAAGTATTATGATTTTTCTTATATTTTATAGGGGCCAGGTTGGGCCAGTATTTGGGTTGGGACTGATTTTTAATAATTGTTGTTTTTTATTGATTTCACTGGTTTAGTTTAATGGGCTAGGTTCATTAGGCTTTTAGACTATTTAGCTAAATATCTATTTTTGGCTCATACGCAGACATGTATATATTATAGTATGTGTATATTAGATACTTTATTATTATCATTATTATTAGTATTATTATTATTATCCATTTTGGGGATGGCATATTGGTATGTTCAAATTATATTGTAAATATATTATGGTAGGCTTGGTATATATGTAATTTCAAATTAGAGTTTTAGCTTTAATGATTATTTAGATTTTTTAAAGTTTTTGTTTAAAGATATTTTTTACCAATAAAAATATAGTTTCCAAAACATTATAGGTATTTTTAAAAATTATATATTTGTTATATAAATTCTTCTCGATTTCCATCTTGATAGTGACAAGTCGTACGATTCTAATTCTTGTGATTCTGACTACCTCGTATCGACCCTAGGCTAATCACGCTACGTTGGACCCCACAAGATGTTTGTTTCACCAGCTAAGGACCTCAGGCAAGTGCACTTTCTGATTGCTTTCCGATTCATATTAGTCTTTTCATTTCATGTCTATATATATACCTTGCTGCTTGTTGACACGCTCGTCACACGGAGTAGTCGGGAGGGAAAATATCTTAGTAGACATGTGGACTACCCAGAAATATCTCCCGTGTCTTTCGTGAATGCTAGCAGCTGCACACGACACGTACAGTGTGCCTTATTTACCCCCTAGCCGTTCACATGTTAAAAATGATATTTCATACCACCTAGGTAGATGTCTTTTATTTTTCTTTTTACTTTTCCCACCGTGCCATGTCATCAGTATCTATCTACTTTTCATCTCTCATATGCTATTTTCATGTCTTGTTAATTCTATTATGTTTTGTATTGCCGTCGATTTGTGTACTTGTTCCATTCCTGACTGGAAACCAATATTTTTTAGGTTTAGCCGTGATCACTGTTAGCATTGGGAAAGCTTGAGTATGCTGAGGTCAACCTAGAAATAGAAAGCAATTGTATCAATTTTATTGATTGTAAAATCTTATATTTTCTTTAATTATAAATGTGGTAACTGTTGTAATAAATTTAGAAATGTGAATGAGCAGCAAATATGATATTTTGAGCATTTATTTCTTGCGGGCTTGACAGCGTTCTACCGCCGACTCTGCGGTGTAGGCTGGCTTGGACACGTCTCGTATCCGAAAAGCGGGTTCGGGTCGTGACAGTTCAAAAGACACGACATTATGTGTCAGGGCAGACTATTCATGTCATATCCAGAATAAATCTTATTCAGGTATTGATGAGAAAATCGAGCATTCTTAATTCCAGGTTAGCCACCTGGGCGATGTTACTCACTCCTTATGATATGGTCAATGTACCTCAAAAATCAGTAAAGGGTCAAGCATTAGCTGATTTCTTAGTAGCTCCACCCAATACCTGAAACATCGAAGCTATATGAGGACATTCCAGATGAAGTCGTGGATTGCAACATGACTTTAAAGGATGACATTTGGCAATTATACTTTGATGGAGCATCACGGGTTGGACCTAAAGGCAATATCGTCTCCGGAGAAGGAATCATTTTGGTTTCTCCTGACAAAATGGTCATATACCGTGCTTATTCTCTCAATGAGCCATGCTCCAACAATGTGGCAGAATATAATGCTATGCTGATTGGTCTCCAAGTAGCAAAACAATTGGACATCGAGTTCTTGGAAGCTTTTGGAGATTCTTAACTTATTGTTAATCAGGTTAGAGGGACATATGAAGTCAGAAATCCTGACCTCATCCCTTATCATCAAGTGGTAATCGAATTGGTCCTTTCATTCAAAGGATTCTTCATCGAATTTGTACCACGTTCTCAGAATTTGGAAGCTGATGCTCTTGCTAGTTTAGCGGCAGACTTAGCTGTTCCAATTAGAAGACAAAATACCATTACTTTGTTGGATCGAGACTTATTATGTGTCAAGAATAATCTGTATATTGAACAGAGTTATACTACATAATCAAGTTCCCAGCAGAGGGATTGGAGAAGTCCATTCATTGATTATGCGGTTCATGGGATTTTACCTGAAGATCCAAAAGAAGCTGCATCAATTAAGAGACGATCATTTCGATTTTACTATGATTCTTTCTTACATATGTTATATCGTCGTTCATATGATGGACTGTTGCTATGCTGTCTCTCAGAGAATGAAGCTAAGCAAACACTTCGTGAAGCTCATGATGGTGTCTGTGGTGCCCATCAACCTGGTCTAAAATTACAAGACCGTATTCGAAGAATGGGGTATTATTGGCTATCCATGATAGCAGATGCTGTGGATTATGCCAGACGGTGTAAGGCATGTCAGATTCATGCTGATTTTATTCATCAACCGTCTGAATTCCTACATCCTACAGCAGCTTCTTGGCCCTTTGAAGCTTAGGACATGGATATTATTGGTCTGATTAACCCTCCTTCTGTCAAGGGACATCGGTTTATACTGGCTATAACCGATTACTTTTCTAAATGGACGAAAGCAGTTCCCCTTGTTGAAGTAAAGACGTCCAATGTGGTTAGCTTCATCAAACACCATGTCATTTATCACTTCGGGATTCTCCGACGGATAATTTATGACAATGGACCACAATTTGCCAGTCAGGCATTTTATCGGTTATGTGATAAGAATCGGATCCAAAACCTGGCTTCTACGACTTATAATCCAGCTGCTAATGGTTTGGCCGAAGCCTTCAACAAGACGATCATCAAACTTTTCAAAAAGTTCGTCTCTTCTAATAAACGTGATTGGAATAAGAAACTTGGAGAATGTTTATGGGCCTACGAAACGACAGTCCGAACTCCTACTGGTTTTACACCATTTTTACTGGTTTACGGATGTGAGACTGTTCTTCCACTGGAAATCCAGATTCCATCTCTTAGAATAGCCATTGCTAATGAGCTAACTACAGAGAACAATGATCGCTTACGACTTCAAGAACTTGAAGGATTGGACGAGAAGCGTCTTCAAGCGCAACAGCACATTGAGCTATATCAAGCCCGCATATCTCGAACTTTCAATCGTAAAGTTAAAGAGAGAGTATTCAATGTCGGTGAGCTAGTTCTATCTGTTCGAAGACCGATAGTGATGACTCATAAGAGCAAAGGGAAATTCTGTAACTCCCGTTCCCGAAAATTTTGAAATATTTTATTTATTATTTTAATTGGTTTAAATGGTACATACCCTAATATTGGTTTATTTAATTTCGTTATGATTATTTTGTTATTGAGGTTATTGTTGTTTATTATCATTATTTTATTGTTTATATTATCTTGGTCAGATAAATATGATAATATATATATATATATATATATATATATATATATATATATATATATATATATATATATATATATATATATATATATATATATAGAGAGAGAGAGAGAGAGAGAGAGAGAGAGAGAGTTATAGAATTATATAGGAATAAATGTGTAGGTATAGAAATATATATATATGTGTGTGCAAGTGTACGTATATACGAATATATATATATATATAAATATTATATATGTGTATTGGTATGTATATATGAATAAATATACATGTATTTGTATGTGTATATATATGAAGATATATATATATATATATATATATATATATATATATATATATATATATATATATATATATATATATATATATATATATATATATAATAAATATTACCATGTCTATAAATATATGGATATATAAATATAAATATATATATATATATATATATATAATAAATATTACCATGTCTATAAATATATGGATATATAAATATATATATAAATATGTGTGCGTATATATAAGTATATACATAGTTGTATATAGGTACGTGTAGATATATATTTATACAGGTGTATACGTGTATATATATAATATATTTATATAGGCGTACGTGTGTAAGTATATATATATAGATATATGTAGATGTATAAGCGTATGTATATACCAATATACATAATATATTTATATATGTGTGTATATATATATATATATATATATATATATATATATATATATATATATATATATATATATAAATATCGTGTATATGTGTATGTATATATATATATAATGGGTGTAAATACGTACACAACAAACACTCTGCCCTCCACATATGACTTGTACCACTGCCTAAAGCAACAAGTGCAAATGGTGGTGGCCTCTGTTATTATTATGGTTAGATAGTATAGTATTGAATTGAATGGAAATGAAATGAAATAAATGTTTGAACTGAATTGAATTGAAATTCAATTCAATTCATTTCAATGTATATTAGTTGCAAGTTGTTGCAACAACAACATGCATGCATGCAAAGCATACATCAGCTTAGTCCAGGTTGTAGTTGGTTGCCATCAGCTTTAAGCTACGCCTAAATTCCCTTGGTCACATATAGCAGGGCCAACCAGGTAGAGCCGTTTATACAAAACTATTGATTGATCAATGAAATAAAAACCCAGTAACAACCTAAACCGGCCCATGGCCAGCTCGTGCTCGAGCCCGAGCCGAGCAAGCGCCCCCTCAAACGAGAGCTGGGCCGAGCGTATAAATGTACGCTGAAATCAGAAATCGACGGGAGAGAGAGTTCGAGAGATTGGAACTCGAAACCCTAAACTCTCAACCCTAGGCC
Organism: Iris pallida; assembly: GCA_029216955.1. Taxonomy (NCBI): domain Eukaryota; kingdom Viridiplantae; phylum Streptophyta; class Magnoliopsida; order Asparagales; family Iridaceae; genus Iris; species Iris pallida. The sequence goes on along the minus strand of JANAVB010033220.1, from coordinate 3,843,215 downwards.
GCGACCCCTGGCCTCAGGCGCGCGCGCCACCGCGGCTCCGATGGCCAGAGATCCGCCGGGTAACGGCCGACGACCATGCGGGCGTGGGCAGAGCCGAGAAATAGTGCAGCAGTAGCGGTTGATGGAGCCGACTTCACGTCGACTTCTCCGCCACCACGCTTTGCCGTTTTCCGAGCCGGTTGCACCGTTATGTACCCAACATAACCGCCTTTGGATTCTTTCAATTAGATTTAATTGTAGTACTTTAGGTTGTCCAAGAAATCGACTGAAAGTCGACGACAAATCTGTTCTAAAACAGAACGCGTATACAGTCCTAAACACCCAACTTGATGTCGAATTTTCCACCAATCTATCCTTCGAATCAGGAAACTTTCTGAACAGAAGTTAAACCCAATATATCTAGAGAACCCTTTTTACAGAAATAAATTTTGAGCACTGTGCGCCGAGAAATCGGTTTCCCAATATTGAGAAAAACATGTTTTCGAAAACTAGAAAATTATTCCACACGACGTACGTTCCGCCATTTCGGGCGACATGGTCGCGAAGCGAAAGTATTGAAAGCTGCGTAATGGCTTCGTGGTCGTGTGGGCTTTGACGGAATTCAAATTGGTCGCGTGTGCGCGACGAATTTGATGCGTATCCGTCGAAATTCTCCGTATCGTGCACTTTGCAAACTTCTGAATTACTTTGTGCATGTTCATCAGATCGAGACAAAACTTGCACCAACAGGACCGTATTATTTTTTTGGTCCTGTATGCCAAGTTTGGTCCAATTCTGAGACAGTCGAATTTGACGTTATTTTGCGGGCCCTACGGTCCCACTCAACGGGTGATTTTGTGCACGGCCTGCCGGAATCCAACTCTGGACATACGGTCGGGTTCGTATAAAAAACTGGATCCGTAGACATATATTTTGATGACTTTAGAGACTGTTGACTCTGGCACGCTTTTCGGTACAAAGCGGGTCCAACGGCGGATATCATTTTTGCCCAAAATTACCGTTTTGCCCCTGTGTTCAGGATTGGAGTTAAGGACAGGCAACCCTTGCTAATTTGACTATTCTGAGATCATTGGTATTGTCTATTTCAGCTTCCGGGGACTGTTGTACGGGTTTTGACTATTGTGGCATATTGAGTGATTTGGATTATCGGTTTCACCAGCACAGGACCACAGGCGAGTACAGTTTATTGTCTGCATTTCGATATTGATTTTCACTATATTTCATTGGTTGGCCATTGGTTATGTGATTATTTTCTATTATAAATTGTTGAGTCGGAAATGAGAAGTACCAAAGATATGTGATCTGACCATAGCCCGTGTTAGACATTGTAGCCCGTATTTATTTTCTGCAAGTAGTGTAGCCCGTGTTTATTTTCTGCAAGTAGTGTAGCCCGTGTTTATTTTCTGCAAGTAGTGTAGCCCGTGTTTATTTTCTGCAAGTAGTGTAGCCCATGTTTATTTTCTGCAAGTAGACATTGTAGACCGTGCTTACTTTTCATGCAAGTAGACCTCGTAGACCGTGCGGTGTAGTACCCCAGACCGATCACATATCAAAGGTACTTCTAACAGTTGGGGAAAGTATTTTGTGTCTATTTATTATTGGTTTTCCATATTTACTATTTATTTTCAAAACTCATGATTGATGTCTAACCTTGTTTTATAGTCATTTTCTTTATTTGAAATTGCATTCAGTGAATTGTGCTCGTTCCATTCCTGACTGGAAACCATATTTTTAGGTTAGCCGTGGATTCATTTAGCATGGAAGATACGGGGGTACCTGCAGACAAAAGCCTAGAGACTAGCTAGATAGTTGAGTTGTAGTCATTAAATATTTGTACAAGTTTATATTTTCTACAAATATAAAACTTATGATCATTGTAAATTAAATTAATTATGTGAATGAGCATCTTTTGTGATTTTGATCTTCATGGCCATGACAGCGTTCTACCGCCGACACTGCGGCGTAGGCTGGCTTGGACACGTCTCGTATCCGTTTTTTTAAAAAAAAATGGGTGCGGGTCGTGACAAGTTTTTGTGGTGGCCCATGCAGGTCAGTTTTTGCAGAAGATTGCGAACTCGTGATGGTACGTTAGTCGTACTATTGCGAGCTTGCGCCCATGAAATACTCATTCACCATTAGGATTCAAATGATTTAGGAGAATAACTAGGACTAGGAGTCCCTTGTTCAAATTGACCATTGGGTAGTTAAGGTTATTAGATAGGTCATGCAATTTAGAAAGCTTGCTAGATCCCTATAGATACACCATTACTTTTGATATGACGTTATGATCCCATGTGGATCCACTATTCGTTTGGATAGTTAGGCCTTCACCTTGATAATATGTTCAATTTCCTTATTTAGATATAACATCATATCATAAATTAGAACTGTTTATTTAAATTCTATTTTGCTGTAAGGAATTGATTCATACTTCATGATTCTGTTACTTGTATACGAATCTCGAAGTAGATTTATTTGAGATTTTCCTCAAACCATAAGAATGCATATAAAATAGATACTAGAATGTTTGTATCTCTTTTGACTTTAGTTATTTCCTCCATATTAACTCTTTTATTTTTAAGTATTGTGACTGATAGGACAAACACCTACGCTTTATTCTTAGTCAACTTGTTAGGATCTCTAGAAGCTCATGAATTTTACGGATATAGTTACAGGAGTATTAGTTAACTAATAATAGTTAGACAGCAGCGCACTGTCATCAATTAGCTGAGAGTGGAGTTGTGGGTTCACTGCAGCCAGCAGCGCACTGGCGAGGCACAACCCATAGAATTGAAATCGTTTCGAAGAATCATAGTCTATGGAACATTACAGAAACTATGTTCTCGTTGACTTCTTTAGATCTTAGGTACCCTTGTGTCAATATAGGTAGAGTGTCTGATAGCCTATCACATTTGAATCACGAAACCAAGGGTTTGCCGTAGCCAGAGTATACGGGCAAGGCCTAATTCTCGGTGAAATGATTTTAGACGTGATCATAAGTTTAGGATACTAAAGAGGATAGGGACTGCCCTGTATGACCCTAAGATCCAAAACCAAAACTAGTGAAGGCTATGTAAGCTGGATAGCGTGTCCCCGACCTAGCCTTCCATGGTCCTTGTGATCTATTGATAAGGTAGTTGACTGATATTAATAGGTTACCTAGAATATAGAATCTAGAGTCCATAATCCATTAATCGACCAAGGCCTTATAGGTAGTAGGAAGACTGTATAAGTAAGAACACCAGGTAAGATTTTGATTCTCTCAAAACTCGAACTACTTATTCCTCCTTTCAAAAATCTTGCGTACTTGTATTCTGACTATCTTGACCAACGCTGATATTACAGCCTAGTTTTTGCAAGCTCACTCTTTTATCGAGCTTGATTCAAGACATATGTTTATTGGGGACGCCTGCTAACATATTGTCTAATCAGAATCATTGTATTACGGTCTGATCAACCAGGATGCAATTGGTTCGCTCTTCGTCTAATTTTCTTACGTGGATTGAGATGTAGATGTCTCTAGGATCTCATCCACGACTGCTTTGACAATTCCTCTTGAATTATACATCCGCCTTTGAATCACGTAATTGTGTTCAGTGACATCTCACTTGAATCCTATTGTTTTGTCTTTCACTGGTTTGGGAAGACGAAAGCTTATAATTGGTAGAGAGATACAGGGTAATTCCATGGCTATGATGGTTGTATACACAAGGGTAACTACCATCGACCAGCCAAGAGACTAGAACCTTGCCTTAAGTTACTCGTCCTCTCTGCGACCCTAAACCCACTATCTTGATCTTCTAGTCATTGGAGTCCGAGGATGATTAGGATCGTTCCTTTGATCGAATGCCAACCTAGGAGACTACCTATTCTCCAAGGACCGAATATTGTGAGCCTCTAATTATTTATTGAAGCTTGCTTTAACTAGAACCCTCGTGACAATAGTCTGGCAGGTTTGACCCCAATAGAAATTCATGACTCAGTTGTTAGAAATCTTTTCATATGACGTGCCTTAGAGAATGGTTACCCCGTCGATAACTCTTGTATACTATGGACGTGTATGTTCCTCTATTTCATTGATCCCGTGTCGTTGTACACGCTCGTTTCCCATTTATGGAGGAACGGTCCTTGAGTTGACTCATATCTACCGTATTCCGTTATGTCGTGCCTGATTCTTGTTAACAAGAGTCGAGGTACAATACCAAGACTTTTGAATTCTCCTAACCACATTAATCCGAAACCCATGTCTTAGCTTCTAAGGTGGGTAGACTGTAATCCCTCTAGAATTTTTAGGATATACCAGGATTACCGTTTGATTAGAGTAATTCCATTAGGATGATAAGTAGTTCCCCATAGACTCCCGCTTTCCATTTAGATCATTTTGTGTCCCCTGCCGTGTCATTAATATTCGGAGCACGAGGCCAGTTGTTACCTTCCAAAAAATTTCACATGTAAGATCTAGACGAGTCCACCTTCATCTGGATATATCATGTCCCACTCAAACCCGTCCCCTTGTACTCTATTTTTATGGTACGACTTTCAGGACAAAAGGACTAGCTCTAACCCTTACCGTAATACTGGTGTACTTCCCGATTTCCAATAGAGCCTCAACCTCGACTCAATTCTTTCGACCCAATATATGGTTGTGGTCTACTCGGAGCCCACTATACACGTGCCACTAGTATGCCACCCAATTGAGGTCTCATGTGCTACTTAAACACAAAAGTCACGGAAGGCGCATTTGGGCTTATGGACCTGGTTAACCAACCCGACTAGCAACTAGCTCAACCCCTCAGGTAGAAACCTATTCTAGAATAAGATAATCTAGTAGGAATAGTTTACTTTGGGATCTTGTCCAGTCAATGTAGATTGAAACCCAATATTCACCCAACCAACGACTGATGCCCAAATAGAGAACCCATTAAGACCCCAATCTTGATTTCTCAAATTCCGTTCCATTATGGAACCTTGTTTGAATTAGAATTTCGAGAACGAGACTTCTGTATTACATGGATTGCAAGCCACTCTAAGTAACAAAGGGCTCTTCGACGTGGCAAGTGACTGAACTAGAGTAGTCCAATCTAGCAAATAAGGCTATAGGTTCATAAATACTCTTTCTACCTGTATTATTGTATATCCTCTACCGCTCTTTAAAACTTCATAATTGCTCTTGATTGTTCTTCCTTATCTTCCTTTCCTCTCTATTGCAGATAGTCGAAGGTCATACTTATTATAATTCGCCAATATTTCTTAGCTATTTGTGTAAATTACTGCTTGCTAAGTTCGGGTTGCTTGATAGATACGAGAGGATTATAGATACCATATGCCTAGATATTTGTTGGTAGGATTGTTAATACCAGTTAGAAGATTTTTCGATTTTAGTGTGAGGAGTAGTGTGACCAAAGGTGGGTAGAAGTCCTAGAGGCTATTTGGCTAGGAAAAGAATACAAACTATTTTGAGGAATTAATATTTGAGAAGATTGTGGTAATAGTGGATTTATTCCTTGATTTTTTTAGGCATGGTTATAAGTTAGAATTTCGAGGACAAAATTATTTTTAAGGTGGGTAGATTTGTAACTCCCGTTCCCAAAAATTTTGAAATATTTTATTTATTATTTTAATTGGTTTAAATGGTACATACCCCAATAATGGTTTATTTAATTTCGTTATGATTATTTTGTTATTGAGGTTTTTATTGTTTATTATCATTATTTTATTGTTTATATTATCTTGGTCAGATAAATATGATAATATATATATATATATATATATATATATATATATATATATATATATATATATATATATATATATATATATATAGAGAGAGAGAGAGAGAGAGTTATAGAATTATATAGGAATAAATGTGTAGGTATAGAAATATATATATATATGTGTGTGCAAGTGTACGTATATACGAATATATATATATATATATATATATATATATATATATATATATATATATATAGATAAATATTATATATGTGTATTGGGTATGTATATATGAATAAATATACATGTATATATATATAATATATATATATATATATATATATATATATATATATATATATATATATATATATATATATATATATATATATATATATAATATATATATATATTTTGAAGATATATATATATATATATATATATATATATATATATATATATATATATATATATATATATATTAATATTATATATATAATATATATATATATATATATATAATATATATATATTATATATATATATATTATAAAAAATATATTACCATGTCTATAAATATATGGATATATAAATATATATATAAATATGTGTGCGTAATATAAGTATATACATAGTTGTATATGGGTACGTGTAGATGTATATTATACAAGTGTATACGTGTATTTATATAATATATATATATATATATTATATATATATATATATATATCTAAATATATTTATATATTTATATATATATATATATATATCTATATATATATATATTATATATATATATAAATATATTTATATAGGCGTACGTGTGTAAGTATATATATATATATAGTATATGTAGATGTATAAGCGTATGTATATACCAATATACGTATATATATATATATTAATTATATGTATAGCATATATATTATAATATACATATATTATTTATATATGTGTGTATATATCTGTATATGGGTATATGTGTATGTATATATATATATATAATGGGTGTAAATACGTACACAACAAACACTCTGCCCTCCACATATGACTTGTACCACAGCCTAAAGCAACAAGTGCAAATGGTGGTGGCCTCTGTTATTATTATGGTTAGGTAGTATAGTATAGTATTGAATTGAATGGAAATGAAATGAAATAAATGTTTGAACTGAATTGAATTGAAATTCAATTCAATTCATTTCAATGTATATTAGTTGCAAGTTGTTGCAACAACAACATGCATGCATGCAAAGCATACATCAGCTTATTCCAGGTTGTAGTTGGTTGCCATCAGCTTTAAGCTACGCCTAAATTCCCTTGGTCACATATAGCAGGGCCAACCAGGTAGAGCCGTTTATACAAAACTATTGATTGATCAATGAAATAAAAACCCAGTAACAGCCAAAACCAGCCCATGGCCAGCTCGTGCTCGAGCCTGAGCCGAGCAAGCGCCCACTCAAACGAGTGCTGGGCCGAGCGTATAAATGTACGCTGAAATCAGAAATCGACGGGAGAGAGAGTTCGAGAGATTGGAACTCGAAACCCTAAACTCTAAACCCTAGGCCGCGACCCCTGGCCTCAGGCGCACGCGCCACCGCGTCTTCGATGGCCAGAGATCCGCCAGGGAACGGCCGACGACCATGCGGGCGTGGGCAGAGCCGAGAAACAGTGCAGCAGTAGCGGTTGATGGAGCCGACTTCACGTCGACTTCTCCGCCACCACGCTTCGCCGTTTTTCGAGCCGGTTGCACCGGTATGTACCCAACATAACCGCCTTTGGATTCTTTCAGTTAGATTTAATTGTATAGGTTGTCCAAGAAATCGACTGAAAGTCGACGACAAATCTGTTCTAAAACAGAACGCGTATACAGTCCTAAACACCCAACTTGATGTCGAATTTCCCACCAATCTATCCTTCAAATCAGGAAACTTCCTGAACAGAAGTTAAACCCAATATATAGGGCTAGAGAACCCTTTTTACAGAAATAAATTTTGAGCACTGTGCGCCGAGAAATCGGTTTCCCAATATTAAGAAAAACCTGTTTTCGAAAACTAGAAAATTGTTCCACACGACGTACGTCCCGCCATTCCGGGCGACATGGTCACGAACCGAAAGTATCGAAAGCTGCGTAATGGCTTCGTGGTCGTGTGGGCTTTGACGGAATTCAAATTAGTCGCGTGTGTGCGACGAATTTAATGCGTATCCGTCAAAATTCCCCGTATCGTGCACTTTACAAACTTCTCAATTACTTTGTGCACGTTCATCAGATCGAGACGAAACTTGCGCCAACAGGACCGTATTATTTTTCTGGTCCTGTATGCCAAGTTTGGTCCAATTCTGAGACAGTCAAATTCGACGTCGTTTTGCGGGCCCTACGGTCCCACTCAACGGGTGATTTTGTGCACGGCCCGCCGAAATCGAACTCTGGACATACGGTCGGGTTCGTATAGAAAAACTGGATCCGTAGACATGTAGTTTGACAAGTTTAGAGACTGTTGACTCTGGCACGCTTTTCGGTACAAAGCGGGTCCAACGGCGGACATCGTTTTTGCCCAAAATTACCGTTTTGCCCCTGTGTCCAGAATTGGAGTTAAGGACAGGCAACCCTAGCTAATTTGACTATTCTGAGATCATTGGTATTGTCTATTTAAGCTTCGGGGGACTGTTGTACGGGTTTTGACTATTGTGGCATATTGAGTGATTTGGATTATCGGTTTCACCAGCACAGGACCACAGGCGAGTACAGTTTATTGTCTGCATTTTGATATTGATTTTCACTATATTTCATTGGTTGGCCATTGGTTATGTGATTATTTTCTATTATAAATTGTTGAGTCGGGAATGAGAAGTACCAAAGATATGTGATCTGACCATAGCCCGTGTTAGACATTGTAGCCCGTGTTTATTTTCTGCAAGTAGTGTAGCCCGTATTTATTTTCTGCAAGTAGTGTAGCCCATGTTTATTTTCTGCATGTAGTGTAGCCCGTGTTTATTTTCTGCAAGTAGTGTAGCCCGTGTTTATTTTCTGTAAGTAGTGTAGCCCGTGTTTATTTTCTGCAAGTAGTGTAGCCCGTATTTATTTTCTGCAAGTAGTGTAGCCCGTGTTTATTTTCTGCAAGTAGACATTGTAGACCGTGCTTACTTTTCATGCAAGTAGACCTCGTAGACCGTGCGGTGTAGTACCCCAGACCGATCACATATCAAAGGTACTTCTAACAGTTGGGGAAAGTATTTTGTGTCTATTTATTATTGGTTTTTCGTATTTACTGTTTATTTTTAAAACTCATAATTGATGTCTAACCTTGTTTATAGTCATTTTCTTTATTTGAAATTGCATTCAGTGAATTGTGCTCGTTCCATTCCTGACTGGAAACCATATTTTTCAGGTTAGTCGTGGATTCATTTAACATGGGATATATGGGGGTACCTGCAGACAAAAGCCTAGAGACTAGCTAGATAGTTGAGTTGTAGTCATTAAATATTTGTACAAGTTTATATTTTCTGCAAATGTAAAACTTATGATCATTGTAAATTAAATTAATTATGTGAATGAGCATCTTTTGTGATTTTGATCTTCATGGCCATGACAGCGTTCTACCGCCGACACTGCGGTGTAGGCTGGCTTAGACACGTCTCGTATCCGTTTTAAAAAAAAAACGGGTGCGGATCGTGACAAGTTCCAAGCAAAATGGGAAGGCCCTTATGTCATCGAGACAGTCTTCTCTAACGGTGCCTATAGGTTGTCTAAACCTAATGGAGATTTGTTCATGATGCCGATCAATGGCAAATTCTTGAAGAAATATTATGTTTGATTTTTCTTCTTTATTCCCCAGCTACCAATGTTTGGTTAAGCTGATTACTTGACTCCTTAAAGAGAATTTTGAACTTCTATCTTACCATTTAAATAAAAAAGGGGGATTTATTATCTATTATATTCTCACGACCTCTGAATAAATATTAAGTCTACTTCTTTTCCTATCTATCATGTCCATTTGACCTCTGAATAGATAGTAATCTATTTTTCTTTGAGTTGTTACGATCTGTCACATTCATATTACCTCTGATAGTATCGTATACTCTAAACAGAAAACAAGATTTCATTATCTATCATGTCCATATTACCTCTGGATAGATATAATTTATTGAGTTTAGAAAACTTGTCATGTCCATATTTACCTCTGATAAATGTTTTCTATCTCATACCTATTGTTTAATTTCAAAATAAATGATAGGATCACAAAACAAATATTTTATTCAGTTCTTGTAAACATTACAGAATAAAAAAAATAAAAGATTACAAAAGCTCTTTTCTTTCCTAAGGCGGGGCAGAGATATCTTGAAGTAATTTTTGTAACTCCGTTAGACGCTTGTCACGAGAGCTCAATACTTTCTTGGTTGCTTCAGAGCGTCGAGCTTCGGGATTACAAATATGAGAAAGTCCAGCAAAAGTAACTATAAGCTTGTCCTTGGCTTCGTCAAGGGTTTTGATGGTGGATTCAGCTCCGAAGACCTGTTCTTCCAAAATTGAGCTCTGAGTTAGGTGCTGGTCCCGGGCCATGATCATCTGCTCCCTCTCTGCCTTCAAGCGAGCCAGCTCAGCCTCGACTTCGCGAATTCTATCATTTTGTTGATGAATTCTTACATTCGAAGTTTCATAGGCTTCTCTATGACTATCCAGCTCGGACTTTATTCCAGCTAAAAAATCTTTTTCTTTGACAACTTTTATGCTATATTCATGGAGGGCTTCATTGAATCTCGTCTCCCGAGCGAGGTAGTCGATAGATAAAGCGTCATACTCTTCTTGGATGAGACTTTCAATGGTTTCACTTGACAGCTTTAGTTATTCTTTGATGGGCTGTTCAAGTCCCTCCACGATTTTCTCCAACGCTGCTGCTCTCGCCGCATCATTGAACATGGCCACATTTCTGATGGTAAGAGCGATCGTCGCCTTCAAGCTCTCATAATTAAGGCCCTTATTCAAGGCTATTTTGATTAGAGCCGCCAGAGTCTTGTAAAAGGTTTCAGTATGAATCTCAACTAAGAGATTCATTTCTACACTTGAACTTGGCGTTACGGCGATGTCTACCAAGTCTCTTCTCTGAAGACTAGGAGCAGATGATGATGCTTTGATAGCAGGCTGAGATGAAGCCATTGTTGTTACTGCTACCATAGCCAACTGGTTCCCAGGAGCTTCAGGAACATTGTCTTCAGTATTTGTTACTCCAGCCGTCTCTGGAGCTGAAACTACTAGAGTTTCAGTGGCGGTGATAGGCACGGGTGGAATGATATTTGTGGCAGCTGACTCAGGTTCTGGCATTGTCTCTTCAGAAACTTGTACTGGATCAGTAGTAATAGCAGAGGATGCTATTATACCTTTCCCAGCTTCAGTTGGTGACTTGAGTATGCCTTCATCACCTTCCTCAGCTACTGGCTCTGCAGGTTCTTCGAGTATCTCAGTTGTAGTAAATTCTTCTACAACTGAGTCTTCATTAAAATCTAGCTCTTCCTCAGCAGCCATTTCATCATTTTCTTCTTTATCTTTGCCCTCAGCAAGAGGACGTATTTCTGGCTGAGCCTGTACTTCTTGCTCTTATTGTACCTCCATAGAAGGAGGACATTCTTCTTGAGTCTCCTCTTCGGGCGCTCGTAGCACTTCTTCTTCAGCATCTTCTTCTTCTGAAGAAGAAGCCTCCTCCTAAGATTTTTCGTTAACTTCATAAATATCTTCTTGAGGAGGAGGAGGAGCCACAAGCTTTAGAGCAATGATAACACCTATAAAAATCAAACAAAATAAGTTAATATACAAAAATCATAGTTTTGTATAGATTTTGTATAAATTATCTTTACCTGGAGTATGTGTGGGGCATGCCAGTACGTGTCATAATCCCCATCCCAGTCTTCATCATCAAAATTGATAGCTGGCTCATCCGATGGGATAACACTGAATCAACAGTATGTACTGGAGCGACGTCTTCAACAACTTGTGCCTTTTGTGGCAAAGTTAAATGAAGCAACGAGCTAAGACATTCCGGAGAGAGGACTACCGCAGGTGCTGCTGGTTGAGATGCTGAAGATCCTTCTCCCGGGTGAACTGAAAAGGATGCAACATGTTGCGGTTCATCCACCTGAGTGTCACTCTCCGGGGTAGAGTCTCTTGATCTAGAAGGTCTTTTGGTGGTAGCCTTCTTCTTTTTCTTTTCCGGAGTCTTCTCTGGAAGAGTGATAGCTGTACTTTGTTTCTGCTTACGGGACTTGCCAATAATGATGGGTTCTACAGCTTTTTCCCAACTTCCGTAGGGATAACTTCCAGATACTGATCTGGAACAGCTGTGTCGTTAGGGATATCTGATGGTACCCTAATTGGCTCCTCAATATTCCCTTCCTTAGGCCATCTTAGACTACCTCTTATGTTGTAGCCATAGGCAAAGGAGCGAATAGAAGCATAAAAATGAGTATACGAATGGAGTATACGTAGCTCGGTGGTGCTGGTAGCGGTTGATACTTTGAATTTGGCACCAGTACGGGCAGTACTAAAATACCTCCAACCTCTTGCACCATCAAGCAGTTTCCCATAGTGACGAAAACTGGTAGAGGGATTACCAACATGAAGTTGGTCATACCCAAATTGGCGAGCGAACCTACTGGGTAGATATGGTTCGAACGCACAATTGTCTTCATTTTTGTACATCAGGTGAGAGGGTCTGTTGCACTGTAGCCATCTGAAGACTGATGGTGGCAATAAAGTTCCTCCTTCAACTTCATCTTCAAATTGAACGCCGAAGCAGTCGGCTGGAACTTGTGGCCGGGTACAGAAAACGTTCCAACCATAAGAATAATTCAAGACTGTTCGGGTATCTGCCACTGTCGTGGCAGTCCAAGTAGCTTTGCTGAACTTTTGGAGGAAGACCTCCGCATCATCTTCCGGGCCTGGTGGCAATAAATTGCAGTTGTGATGCAACAACCATCCCATCAAGTAAGTGTAGGGCATTTCTACCCTGGGGAATACATTCCGATGAGGAGCGTTGTTGATTAGCTCCTCACCAAAAGTCCTCAGACCTGCGTTTATTCGGCACACTATTGCCGAGAGCAGGTTGATTCTAGTTTTAAATACCAAACGTACCGCTGGCCAAAGCACGTTTCGGTGGATTCTATCAACTGTACCAGTCCCTGGTACAACCCATCTTCTCAACCACAAAAAAAGGAAGCCTGCCAGCAAGGCTTTCCTGGAGATCTTCTGGCTACCGTATCTGAGGAAGCTCAAGGCTTCAGTTCCAGCAGAGAACTCCCCAGTCTTTGTGGACAAATATTTGTTCGAGAATTTGTAGCTGATCATTATATCCCGTATTTTGTCAGTAGGGATTATTGAGCCAGTGTTGATAGTTGGATCTTTGTTCTCCTGTAATCTTTCTTTATCATCTTTGGATATTTTATCCTTATGAAAAAAGAGATATGTCGTCCACTTATTGATGTATGCTAGATGAGATCCACTCTCATGCATAGTAGTGCAAATCATGCAGTGGCACATCAACTCTGCATATACCTCAACCAATTGAGGGTTTTTCTCCCGAATTTCAGCAAGTTCCCGGTTGGAGGGAACATATTCTTCATATGGGGCTTCCCCCATTGGCAGCTTTGAGATGAATTGCATCTCATGGAGTGCGAGACCCATTTTACCTCTTGGGGTCGCAAAAGTTCCAGTTGAACTTATATATATATATATATATATATATATATATATATATATATATATATATATATATATATATATATATCCATCAGGGCCATGAACAAGTTACTGTTCGGTGGTAAACCCTGACTAGTGGAAGCCACTGCTTCATACAGGCCGATGTCTTTCAGCTCCGTCTATAAGTTCTTCATCATCCAAACACTGATCTGAATCCAGTTCTGGTTGAATGGAGTCAACCATCCCGGTAGCCTAGGGTTTGTCTAGGGATACAATACCGCAGCCCTTATGAATTTATTGATGAACATCTGGGTCTGCACTGGTTGGATTAAAGCCGAATCTTCACTCGGAGTAAAGCTTGGCAAGAGACCAGAGAATGGAACGATGCCGCCATTGGGAACACTGACATAATACCCCATATCATTGGCATTATCCCTCTTGAATATGATTCTACCCGGCCTTCCATGACTATTAGGAGTCAGATTCCACAGCATTTGTCGGGGATGGGTGGCATGGATGAATGCGGACAAGGGATAATCTCTATCTATATCAGGGAGATACATTGCTCTATCTCCAGACTTGAACACCCAAGACTCCTTCTTGGGGTGTGTTTGCGACTTGCAGTCTATTGCATCCCCAAACAAGAAAGCTGGTTTTGCAAATTGTTGGCCATCCAATGAGGTCAACAGTTCTCCATTAATCATGGATAGCAGCATTCTATCCTCTTGGGCAGCTATCAACTGTGCTCTCTCTACGGGGTACTCCGGATTCGCTTGGGGAAACTCTACATGAGACAGGTTCTCCAAATAATTCGAGCCCACCATACCAACTGATGAGCCAAAGACTTCTGCGAGTGGGTGAGCTTGCAAATCCACTGCCAAAAGGAAAAGAAAAATCAAGTTAGTGAAAATATAATTTGAAATTTTTTAGTCTAAGTTTTTTACACATAAAGGTTAAAGACTTTGGCTATGTAAATTTTACGCTTATTAAAGTCGATAAAAAGTTTTAAAGTGTAAAAAAGTCTTTGATTTTCACAAAGTCTTTCATTTATGAAATTTTACGCTAGCACATATTGATGTGAGCGTATTATGAATTTTACGCTAACACATGTTGATGTGAGCGTATTTGGAATTTTACGCTGGCATGTATTGACATGAGCGTATTTTAAATTTTACGCTGGCATGTGTTGACATGAGCGTATTCTAAATTTTACGCTGGCATGTGTTGACATGAGCATATTTTAAATTTTATGCTGGCATATGTTGGCATGAGCGTATTCTAAATTCTACGCTAGCACATGTTGATGTGAGCGTATTTGGAATTTTACGCTGGCATGTGTTGACATGAGCGTATTTTAAATTTTACGCTGGAATGTGTAGACATGAGCGTAATTCAGATTTTACGCTGGCACGTATAGATGTGGGCATATTTTCTTAATTTTATGCTAACACGTATAAACGTGTGCGTATTTTGTTATTTCAGTTTCTACGCTAACACGTATAACGTGGGCGTGAAATCTGAAGGTTCGGGCTTTCTTCATTTTCTCCGGCGAACTTGTAGCCGAGATAAAGTAGGATTTTTACCCTTCATTGTCGGAGCCACGGTGGGGTTGCTCTGTTGGGGCGTCGTGGATGATTGGACGGGGATTTTCGTACGGTCGGCCGAGGATGAACCGATGGGCTGCCGGCGGTGGACGACTTCTTGGGAGCCATTGGATTGAAAAAAAGAGTTTGAAAGAGGGAGATAAGTAAGAATCGAGAGTACGGGAGATAAGTAAAGTTTTCTCTCTCTTCAAAGAGCTCTATTTATAGAGAATTTTGAATCAGTTCAAATTCTCGAATTCTACGCTGACTGTTGAATATCCTAACTTTTACGCGGATGACCGTTGGATATCCCGAATTCTACGCTGACTGTTGAAATTCCTAATTTTACGCTTATGTTCAAAGTATTTCAAATTTTGAAAATATTTGAAAACTTTGAAGGGGGTCTTGTAGGAGCATAAAAAGTGCTTCATGGACTTAGTCAAAGAAGTTGAGAATTTTATGCATGCTACTCTTTACGCTAGCTACTTAACGCTGGAGCTATTCATTGAACTTTACGCTGGAGCTATTCATTGAACTTCACGCTGGAGCTATTCATTGAACTTTACGCTGGTGGGACAGACTGTCAGGCCGCATTTAATGCCAGAGATTTGATCTGACAGAATGATTTTTTCTGACAGCATGCAGCACAGAAGTCGAGAAGATTGGATTTACGCCAAAACCAATACTCGTCGTATAGTGTGCATATGAGGCTATTTTACGCTCAATAAAATTACTTCTTTTAGCACGATAGTTATTCGAGCCTTTTATGCTCAAAGCTATTGTGGGCGTAAAGTCTATTTGGGCTACTTTTTACGCTCAAGGCTATTTTTCTAGCCACTTTACGCTGGGAAGTTTATTTTGGGCTATTTTATGCCCAGTGTGCCACTTTACGCTAGAAGTGTATTTTGGGTCATTTTTACGCCCGATCTTTCCTGACCACTTAAGAACGTGGTTTGCCCGCTTTCATGCTACACTTCTCGAGGAACGTGTGTACGTGCTCTCGCCATTTTGTTGAAGTAGTGGGACACGTGTCACCATACGTAGAGATCAAACTCTACGTGGGACATGTGTCAACGTGCGTAGAGGATGAGTTGCATCGTGGGCGACAGTTGCTAGCGTAAAGACCCGATTTTGCTGCTTTTTACGCACAAAGGGTTAGGTCTATAAATAGACTTATTTTTTATATAGACATCATGAAGAGATCAACAGAGAGACAGGAGAGGAGATTCTGAGAAAACTCATACTTCCAGAGTGATATTCCCAGAAGCATTTCTTCAATTTTTTCTCAAGAACAGGGTGAAGCAAAGCAAGAAAGCATTCGACTGTGCCATCAGTGCCATTGCTCGATACCTTTCCGGTGACTTAGTTCTTTCGATTGTTCGTCTTCTTCAAGTAGTTTTCTTCATCATCATCGTATGGTCCAAGGAACAAAGTGATCGCTCTCAAATCAAACTTCCATAGTAATACTTCCCAGAACAATTTGTACTTTCTGTACTTTTTCTAGTTTTCTTTCAAAAGCCAATTTTTAGGCATTTTGTTAAGTGAAACAGGTGGCTACTAATCATATGCGCATAAAGAGGGGGGTTGTTGTTTGGGCGGCCAAGGGGGCTTGCTAGGGCTAGGTTAGGGTTTAGGATGGGCCACAACTCATCTAGAGTTTAACAAAAGCCCATTAGCAAAAAGGCCAATAAGCCTAAAAATGCATAAAATGGTTTCCTAATTAGGACTAATGCTCCAATTGAATTCTAATTAGCCAAATAAGTCTCTAATCACATGGTTAGTATTCTAATCAAGGTTAAGCCATCTGCTAATACCAAAAGCACTAATCAAAACTAAATAACCAATCTACTTAATAATAAAATAATCAAAAATACCAAAAATCACACAATTACTAAAATACCCTTATTTTAAAAAATGGTGGTTACAAGGTCACCACCTCTTTGTAGTGCCATACTACCTAGCATGAAGCCTTAGGCTCCCTTGCGGTGTTACGCCGCAACGACATGACTTGCAAGGCCGAGGCTTTACCCCTATCCGGGTACCTCCTTGTGGTGTCGTGCCACTGTAACATGAGGAACTCCTCCCCTTTCTAGTGCTGACTATACCCTCTTTAATTTCAACATACAAGATTAGGCTACCTGCCTATTTGTGGTGCTACACCGCTGTCACTTGGCTCGCAAAGTCGAGGCATTACCCCTTTCGGGAACCTCAAGGTGGAGTCACTCCACAGTAGCATGGAGTTTCACTCCTTGTAGTGCTGCGCTACCGTGTTTCCTGTAAAGCACACCAGGCATTCACTCTGCCTGAGAACTCATTAAGGCGTTTAAGCCAACCTTCCCACAGGATCTATTTTCCGCATAAAACAACAGTAGATAATAATGGTTGTAGGTCCGTAACCTCTCCATGCCCTATAGGACATGTACCCACCGTTCCTGATATTCTTTCGAGTAATGGTCCTCCTTTGAACCAAAAGTTAGATGCCTAATAGATTTTTCTTTGAACTAATAGCATAAAACTTTATGGTAGGATTACAATAATACAATATCAGAATGCCTCCAAGCCCATTTTACTTGCTGTGTCATCGACCAGCTGGCGCTTGAGGCCCTTGGTGAACGGATTCGCCGAGTTTTCCTGACTCCGAACATCCATCACTGCAATTACACCTCTCTTGATAAGATCGTGTACTACCATGTGCTTCAACCGTACAGTCCTCTTCTTTCCGTTGAAGAGGTCGTTTGATGCCACCGCCACAGTTGCCTGGTTGTCGCAGTATATCGGTATTACCGGTATTTGTGCCCCAACCACTGAAAGATTATACATGAGCTTCCAAAGCCATTCTGCTTCCTCTGTTGTGGTAACAAGTGCAAAGAACTCAGATTCCATGGAAGACCGCGAGAGCGTAGTCTCTTCTTCGACTTCCATGATTTAGCAGCTCCATCCATTGTGAAAATGAATCCACCTGTGGACCTCTCGCTTTCCACCTCTGAGCACCAGCTGGCATCACTGAAGCCTTCCACTACCGACGAATCTCTGCTATAGTGCAGTACATATGTCTGAGTCTTCTTGAGATATCTCATAACCCGTTTCACAGCTTTCCAGTGCTCAATGCCTGGATTGCTTGTGAAATGACTCAGCATTCCCACGGCAAAAGTATGTCAGGCCTGGTGGCAGTAGCAGCATACATAAAACTCCCGATTATGCTTGTGTACTCCAGCTGCCTGACGCTTTCCCTTGAATTAGACTTCAGCTTCAGATCACACATGTAAGGCGTATCGATCCCTGGAAGATCTTGATACCCGTAACGTGTGATCATCTTCTCAATATAATAATACTGTGATAGCGCTAGTCCAGTGTCTGTCCGGAAGATCTTGATCCCTAAGATCGCATCAGCTTCTCCCAAGTCCTTTATACTGAATTTGCTCGAGATGAACTTATTTGTCTCCATGACACAGCCCATATCTGTACCTAGGATCAGCATGTCGTCCACGTACAGACAAACGATCACACCTCTACCATCAGCAAACTTTGTGTAAACACACTTGTCTGTTTCGCTGACCATGTAGCCATTTGACCTTATAATCTAGTCAAATTTCTTATGCCACATCTTGGGAGCCTGTTTAAGACCGTATAAGGATTTTACCAACTTGCAGACTTTGTCTTCAAGACCCTTAACGACAAATCCCTCTGGCTGTTGCATGTAAATTTCTTCGGTCAGCTTACCATTTAGGAAAGCTGTTTTCACATCCATATGATGTATTACCATCTTATGTATCGCTACAAAAGCAATTAACATTCTGATGGTTATTATCCGGGCTACTGGTGCATATGTGTCAAAGTAGTCGATCCCCTGCTTCTGAGAAAACCCCTTGGCTACCAACCTAGCCTTGAACTTGTCAATAGTTTCATCTGCTTTCATCTTCTTCTTGAAGATCCATTTGCATCTGATGGATTTTGCTCCTTCAGGAAGATCAACCAACACCCAAGTGTTATTTGAGGTAGTGGAATCAATTTTATTGTCAATCGCCTCCTTCCAAAAAATCGCATCTCTGGTCTTCATCGCCTCATCATAGGTAAGCCGATCTGCTTCCACATGATAGGTGACAAAGTCACTTCCGAAGTCCTTCGACCTCCTCACACGCTTTGATGACGGCTCAGCGAGTTATGGTTCAACCGTTGTTTCAATAACAACATCTTCTTGGACTACTTCTTTATTAAAAACTGCAGTTTCTTGTGCACCCTCATTATTCTCCGAAATATCCGTAAGAACAATATTCTTGTGCCTTACAAATTTGTCTTCAAAATATTCTGCGTTACGAGATTCAATGATATGATTTGACTCAATATCAAGAAATCTCCAAGCATCACTCTTCTCGGCATACCCCAAGAAGATCGTCTTTGTAGTCCATGCACTACAAAAAAACAGCCAAATAGCGACTGACTTTTTAGTTGCTAAAATTGATATATTAGTCGCTAAAGCAAAATAGCGACTAACTGGCGACTGCATTTTTCCGTCGCTGAATGCATAGTCGCTGTTCTTCTTTAGTCGCTGATTCGTCGCTGCACCGACGAACTAGCGACTAAACTAGTGACTACAATTCGCGACTAACCGGCGACTAATATGTTCGTTGCTGAATTAGCGACCAAATGGCGACTAACTTCCGATGACTTGTTGATTATATCAAATTTAGTTGGCAATATTTTAGTCGCTGGATAGTCGAAAGTTAGTCGCTGAATAGTCGCGAGTTAGTCGCTGATTAGTTTGTTTTTTCAAGTTTTTAGTTGCTGATGCGTCGATAGTTAGTCGGTTTTTTATATTTGCAAACCCCTGTTATACACATCCTGTAAATCCCTGCTACACATCCTGTAAAACCCTACTATACACATCATGTAAATGCTGTAATAGTAATATAACCAGTTCACAACGCACTTAAATATAGGGCAAATTTTAGCAGCACAATAATTACCAAAGATATAAGCAAAATAATATAACACAAAGTAAACAAACAAAAAACTAAGATATATATATATCATATATAGTGATGTCCAAACATGTTCAACCATCCATACAAAAAGATAATCTAATGCAACAAGTACAAACTAATATGTCTCTAGCGATACAAAAGCATAGAAAATCAAGACGATGGTGGTTGCATGCTGCCCATAAACTGCATCATAAGTGCAATAAATGCCTGCTGCTGGCTTGCCGTAAAAACTGGGGCTGGAACAGAAGTAGCCGGAGGAGCAACAGAAGGAGACGTAGCCGGAGGAGCAACAGATGGAGACGTAGCCGAAGGAGCAACATATGGAGACGTAGCCGGAGGAGCAACAGATGGAATAGTAGCCAGAATAAAAGAATGAGTAGTAGCAGGAGGAGGAACAACCGGAGTACCAGAAGGAGCAGTGGTACCGTCAGGAGCACTGTTAGGAGACACCAACTCAGTAATATGTCTCAACTGTCTCTGAAAATTGAACATCATGGTAGTCATCTGCTCCATAGTAAGAACGCCAGTAGAAGGAGTAGCATGTGCAGGTGGAAGGTATCTGGAATTATCGAAGGTTGCGATGCTAACGACCCGGTACCGTACACAGTACCACCCTTTCCTCATCCAACAGCCTGTACCCACAAGTCATTCCTCGTAGTGGGCATACGTGGCATACTATTAATAGTCGCCGTCGCTTCCTGATCAAGGACCTGAGAGGCATGACTCTCCAATTTCTCGTAGGCCTCCTGTATATATAAAGGTATCATGAATATATAAAATTACAACCAAACTACATGTTTCAAAGAATAGGAACTAATAATTGCAATGATCAAGATGCCTATAAATCCATATTGGTAAAGCAAAATAAGCAATTTTTGAACTAAAACAACATCTAAATTTTTACCAATGAAGCCATGTTTGCTTATTTTTTCTTGTGTACAAAATTAACCATGCTTCAATACAATTGAAGACACTAGAGAACATGCATTCTTGCGAGGTAATCACAATACTGTTTCAGCATCAAACTTATGTTATGATATCTTGGAAACATACAATATTGATTTGGCAAAGGTCGACTAAAATTTTGATAAGTTGTTAAAAGACAAGAAAATACTAACAAATGCTTTGGTAGCCCGCTCGTCTACTAACTTCCCATCCTTCTTGCGTTTATGGGTACATTTGAATATCTTGGGAAAGTCGACTGTACTCGTGTCTAAGCCTGCCTTGGCGGCCTTCTCGCACTATAAAAGTTAACACTATGATATATGTAAATAATAAAAGTTTACACTTTAATTAAGGATCTTACATACCATCCGACGAAAATGTTCAGCAGTCGGGATTGATCCACCCGTGTGGAGACCAGCCTTAGCACGAGCTGTCTTCGCCCTGTCCGACCTGGCCTTGTACTCTGATTTGGCATATCCTTTTGCATCTTCTTCCAATATTCCTCTTTAAGCCAATCCTTTCGCTTGTTTCCATCATGTGCCACAAAAGCCTTTTGGTCACTTACCATATCCCCAAGCCTTCTGCCGACAATCGACTTATAACATTTCTTGATCTCCGCCTCTCTGTGGTCCGGCCACCAATAGCTCTTCTACAAATTAAAATAGATAATCACAAATTAGAACAGATTAAAAAGTATAATGAAAATATTATAAATTATTCTTTTAGCTATAAATTAAACAAGAGAACCATGAATTTTAGAAACAATTAGAACATACCCTTAACATATCAAGCCAAATGTATTTCTTCGGGTCTGGTATAGACCTGAAATTTAAATAAGGTCTATGAAAATTTCCTCGCATGAGGTCTCCAAGCTCATTTTCAGCTTTAA
Organism: Iris pallida; assembly: GCA_029216955.1. NCBI lineage: Eukaryota > Viridiplantae > Streptophyta > Magnoliopsida > Asparagales > Iridaceae > Iris > Iris pallida. The sequence continues at coordinate 3,821,417 of JANAVB010033220.1, read as the reverse complement.
GGGGGAAGAACCTAAAAAAACACAATTAGAAATAAATAATAAAAAGACAATATATGAATATACAATAATTTATTGTTTATTACTTACATTTTTTCATCGGACCATAGCTTTGAGCGTGTCTCATTAGCAGGCCTCTCTGGTGAACTGGGGGGGGGGGTCCGAAAAACCTGGACGTCGGTAATATGCTCCATTGGACAAAAATATAAGACCAGGATACATATTTGCTCCAGTAGGAGTAGCAGGAGAAGCAGTGGGCGTAGATGTAAAGGGAGTCGAAGATGGTGTGCCTCCAGAGGGAAAAGAAGATGACGTGCCTCTTGCCAATGACGAAGTAGACTGTGGGGTCAACCCATCATCTATCATAATAACGTCGTCCTCGGATGCTCCTCCAATCTGAGGATCTGGAGTGGAGGGGGGAGGTCGAGATGGACCTCCTCGGAGACGGCGACGACCTCTGTTCGTCATAGATGAGATCGTGCAGATTAATTTGCAATAAACTAGAAACTTCAGTTAAAGAATAATAGACATGATCTCAATTAATGCACAAGTATCATTAGGAAAAAAATGTTAAAGTTCACATACTACATAGCCGATTGGTCTGAGTGCATAATATCATTAATAGGGGATGTGGTGGCCTGTCCCATATTGAGTATTGGTGTGTGTTTCTCCATAGAGAGTAATAGAAAGATTTCATCACTATATCAGGAAGTTGATACTAGACTAATTCAAGTCGCAGTAGTATAGGAAGCTACAATCGCATTAATAACCATAGCTATGACCGTACATGAAGTTGCTGCCATCAACATAGGTAAATGGGTTTGGGGGCAAAGAGCATTGGGGTATCAAGGAGTATCAGTCTTAGTTAATTAGTAATGGACTTATAGATGCACGTATAGAAAATAGATGTTTGTGGGTATCAGACCTTATAGGAGGTAATGAGTACATGGATACTCGAGTGAACCCAGGTGTATGCATTCAAGAGGCGAGGCAGTTAATATTCATGGTAATACTGCCAGAAAGCCAGTGAATTGATTCTATAATGTGTACTTCAACTAGTATCCTAGTAAAATCCTAAACATTTTGACAATGCTCTACAAGTTTAAAGCCTACCAGTTTCAAGAGCAAGCACCTGCAACGATGCCAAGACCATCCGTGATCCAAAAAGTGACGGTGACAACACTGGAACGACTACAAACATGGAGCCCAAAGTCGATAGCACTAAGTTGCAAAACATACTACAATAGACTATCAACCTGAAGTACACATAAAACAAGTCTAGGTTTCATTTTCCTTGAGATACGCTGAATGAAAAATAGAAACAAGCATAAACTGCAGCTCATATGAACAACAGTAAATCAAGTACAAATTCTTACAGCTATCATAACATTAGTATTGTCAGTGCTGGCATGTGCATAACTATGCCCAGCATTATTATTGTAATTTTCCATACACAAACCTTTGGTTGTGGATGAATAATACCCATCTAACATGTTATAGGCATGAATGTGCTGGTTTTGTTCATTTAATCCTGTTGAATCCATACTGGATTTATCTAGTTGCATAGAGAGGACATGGCTAAATCCTGGTAGAGGACCAGAGTGCCTAATAGGTTGACTAACAGGATTTTTCTTGGATGTACTTGGCAATGCAGAAAGTTTTATAGACAAACCATTAGATGTCACACCCAAGGGCATTATAGAATCAAGGTTTCTTGGAGTTCTGATCAACCTGAACCACATTTATAAGGGCCCTACCTGCTGCAAAAATCCTCTGCACATGAGATTTTCTCTCCTTATTCTTCCCATCACTTTCAAATGAATGCTTTCTAGAAAAATTCAATTTGAGCTATGCTAGCACTAGGGGCATAAAGCCTCTTAATTCAAAATCCTTTCAAGCATGTTACCAGTTTCTCCTTCATCATTACGAGTTATATCAAAAAAATAGGATTCATCCTCGTCCCCATCATAAAAAACAAGGCCACTCAACATGAGTTTGTTCATTAATTATACATATTAATTCTAGAAGAACGCTCTATGTCACGGCCCGCACCCGCTTTTCGGACGCGAGCTCGTGAGCAAGCCAGCCTACGCCGCAGAGTCGGCGGTAGAACGCTGTCAAGCTCGCAAGTAATAAATGCTCAAGAAAATAACATTTGCTGCTCATTCACATTTCTAAATTTATTACAATAGTTACAACATTTATATTTAAAGGAAAATACAAGTTTTACAATTAATGAAATTGTACATCTGCTATCTATTTCTAGGTTGTCTTCAGCATACCCAAGTCTTCCCCAGTGCAAAGAGTGATAGCGGCTAAACCTGAAAAATGTTGGTTTCCAGTCAGGAATGGAACAAGTACACAAACCGACGACAATGCGAAAACATAATAGAATTAACAAGACATGAAAATAGCATATGGAATATGAAAGCTAGTAAGAAAACTGATGACATAGCACGATAGCGGAGTAAACAAGGAAAAACTAATAAAAGACATCTATCTAGGTGGTCTGAAATATCCGTTTCAACATGTGGACGGCTAGGGGGTAAATAAGGCACACTGCACGTGTCGTGCGCAGCGGCTAGCTTTGAAGATTAGACATATTGGGATAGTTCTGGGTAGTCCACATGTGTACTAAGATATTTTCTCTCCCGACTACTCCTTGTGACGAGCGTGTCAACAAGCAGCAAGATATATGTATAGACATAAAATAAAAAGACTACTATGAATCAGAAAGCAATCAGAAAGTGCACTTGCCTGAGGTCCTTAGCTGGAGAAACCAATAATACCATACCACTCAATGAGCCACAATCGGTCAACACATGTAGAAGTCTCCGGATGCTGAAATAAATAGTAGCAACATTCTCAGAATAGTCAAATTAGCTAGGATTGCCTATCCTTAAGTCTAATTCTGGACACAGGGGCAAAAGGGTAATTTCGGGCAAAAATGATGTCCGCCGTTGGACCCGCTTTGCACCGAAAAGCGTACCAGAGTCAACGGTCTCTAAAGTCGTCAAACTACATGTCTACGGATCCGGTTTTCCGATACGAACCCAACCGTATGTCCAGAGTTAGATTCCGGCGGGCCGTGTACAAAATCGCCCATTGAGTGGAACCGTGGGGTCCGTAAAACGACGTCGGATTCAACTGTCTCAGAATTGGACCAAACTTGGCATACAGGACCAGAAAAATGATACGGTCCTGATGGCGCAAGTTTCGTCTCGATCTGACGAGCGTGCACAAAGTAATTGAGAAATTTGTAAAGTGCACGATACGGTGAATTTCGACGGATACGCTTCAAATTCGTCGCGCACACGCGACCAATTCGAATTCCGTCAAAGCCCACACGACCACAAAACCGTTACGCAGCTTTTGATGCTTTCGGTTCGCGACCACGTCGTCCGGATTGGCGTGACGCACGTCGTGTGGATGAATTTCAATGTTTTAAAAACAGGTTTTTGGGAAACTTTGGGATTTGATTTCTCGACGCTCAGTCGATGATTTCCAAATCCGCAAAAAGGGTGATGAAGACCTACATGTTGTCTAAAAGTCTCTTCAAAAAGTTTTTCTAATATTGGACTGGATTGATCGGGAACGATCCTCGAACATGGGGGTTTGGGCTGAACTAGTGTTCTGTTTCGGACAGATTTTCCTCCAACTTTGCGTCAGTTTCTCGACCAATCTATGGCAGTTACCTACCAACTACTTGGAAAAGATTAAAAAGGGTTATATTGGGTTCATACCTGAACAAACGGTTCGAAGAACCGTCGACCGTGCGCGGAGAAAACACCACGCGAAGTGGTCCTCGTCACGCTGCTGTCATCTCCGATTCAGTCACGCGCGCACGCGCACCCGCGCGGAGCTCTCCGGCCGGGCGCGGCGGCGCCGAGGGCGCGCGCGGGGGTCGCCCAGTGGAGGAGGGGTGGCGCGGCTCTGGTACGGGTTAGGGTTTTGAAGTCGACACTCTCTCTCTCGCGTTTATATACAGTCGGGAGGGGCTCGGTTTGTGCAGGCATGGGGAAAGTTCGGTTTTGGACTGGGAACATGGTGTTGGGCCAGTTTGGGAGCTAAGGGCTTGGGGTTTGAGGCTTCATGGGTCAGCTGTTATATAATTCCTAAGTTCTACTATTCCTTATTCCCTTTCTTTATTCCTATCTCTTATATATATATATATATTTTTATATATATATATATATATATATATATATATATATATATATATATATATATATATATATATATTTTATATATATATATATATATATATATATATATATATATTTTATATATATATATATATATATATATATATATATATATATATATATATATATATAATATATATATATATATATACACACACATATACATAAATATATAATATATATTTATATATATAAATACATGAATACACATAGATACTTATATATATCTTAGATATATATACACATACACATTTATATATATATATATATATATATATATTATATATATATATATATATATATATATATATATATATATATATATATATATATATATATATATATATATATATATACCCATACACATTAAATATATATATATATATATATATATATATATATATATATATATATATATATATATATATATATATATATATATATATATATATTTATATATACATACCAATAAAAAAAAATATTTATATATACATACCAATACATATGATACAATATAATATATTTATGTATACATACAAATATACATGTACATCGTATATATTCATATACACATATACATTATATTTATTAGACAATAAAATAATATAACCAATAAAATAATAATATTAGATAACAATCTCAATAAATAATAATAATAATAATAAAACCCATTTTGTATAAATAACCAAATATTTAGGAAATATCGTTAAGTATACCCAAAAAGCTAGAAAATATTTGTACATACCTAAAAGAATGTCTACATAGGCTTGGGCTTGGTTTGGGTCCAATTTGCACTAGTTTGGTACAACCGGGTCTCCTAAAACTAAATATTATGATTAATAAATAAATAATCTTTGATAAGGGTTACGTCGCAACTTGGCCTGGTTTTTCTAGTTAGGACATCACTATGGCACGACCTTCTCTACCAGGGCTAATACACTAGTCAAAGCATGCCACTGCACTACACGTGCCATAATTCCTAGTCACCTTGTACTCCAAATCTCAACCATGGCTAAAAATCATCTACCGTAATAATTAACTAAATAATTATTTCTAAAAATCACAATTTAATTTAAATAAATAATAATAAAAAATAACTCGACAATTTCCGGGAAGGGGAGTTACAAATCTACCCACCTTAAAATAATTTCGTCCTCGAAATTTAGGTCGGTCGTACTCCTTCTAAGTCAACACCCAACAATCAAAGTCTCTAAGAAAAAATTTCTTAATCATACCATTAGGAAGAATATCATATGTATGATCATGGTCAAATCATAGGAGTTGAATGTCTCACCTAGGTATATAAGTCATACTATATCAAGCCAGTCATCGGGTATAAAACATACAAACAGTCTAGGGAGTCCAATTGGAAAGATAAGGAAACGCCAATCATCAAGACCTTTATGAAATTTGCAACTATCAAGGAACATAACTAGTAACTAACTCTGAAGGGTTACTAACTCCAAATATAATCAAGAAAATTAAAGTTTAAATCACGACTTGTCAATAGCACAAAAAAAATCCAAGCACACACTACATATATATATAAGAAAATTTTTAGTCCCAATATGATCTAAGTTGATCAATCAGGATGAATCGATGTTTGGGCAAGATAGAGAACGAGGTCATTGAAGTCTGAGCATGAGTATCCAAGATTTGAAATCCATGTCACAATTGGTTTAATTCAATTAAATAAGATCCCAATATATTGGATGATAAGAAGGATGACCAAGTCAACTGGTCAGTCAAAGGAATTAAAATTTAAAGGATGATGCAAGGATATAGAATTGAATCAATTTCCTCCTTTGGATAGGGAAAACTATATGTGATACCTCGGGTCTGTCTAATAAGTATAGTGTCTTGTCTTTCTGAAATATGTGAAAGGCAGGCAATAAAGATTTCAAAGGCGATGTTATTGAGTACAATACGTGGCTCATAGACGACACAATAGTTCAAAGGGGAATTGTCAAGGCTGTCGCAGATGAGACTCTAGGGCAAGTTTAACTATGTCTCCATCCACGTAGAATAATATATGAAAAGCGAACCAAAGTGCAATAGGTTGATCAGACCATCTTGCACCGGTTCTGATTAGACAATATGTTAGTGGGTGCCGGCCCCCAATAATATATGTCATGATCAAGCTCGATAAAAAGAGTAAGCTTGCAAAAACTAGGCTGTAATAGCAGCGTTGGTCAAGATAGTCAGAATACAAGTACGCGAGATTTTTGAAAGGAGGCACTAGTAGTTCGAGTTTTGGAAAAAAAAAAAACCTTACCTGGATGTTCTTGCCTACACAGTCTTCCTACTATCTTCCTATCCATAAGGCCTTGGTCGACTAATGGGTTATGGAATTCTAATTCCTATAGTCTGGATAAACCTGTTATTGTCGGTCAATTACCTTGTTAATAGATCACATGAACCACATAACGCTAGGTTGGAAGACATGCTACTCGACTTACAGAAATTACACTAGTATTGGTTTTGGATCTTAGGGTCATACAGGACAGTCTCTATTCTCTATAATATCCTAAACTTGTAATCACATCTGAAATCATTTCACCGAGAATTAAGCCTTGCCCGTATACTCTGGCTACGGCAAACCCTGGGTTTCGTGATTCAAATGTGATAGGCTATCAGACACTCTACCTGTATTGACACAATGGTATCTAAGATCTAAAGAAGTCAACGAGAACATAGTTTCTGCAATGTTCCATAGACTAGGATTCTTCGAAACGATTTTAATTCTATGGGTTGTGCCTCGCCAGTGCGCTGCTGGCTGCAGTGAACCCACATCTCCACTCTCAGCTAATTGATGACAGTGCGCTGCTGTCTAACTATTATTAGTTAACTAATATTCCTTTAACCATATCCGTAACAATTCATGAGCTTCTAGAGATCCTAATAAGTTGACTAAGAATAAAGCGTAGGTGTTCGTCCTGTTAGTCACAACACCTAAAACAAAAGAGTTACCATGGAGGAATTAACTAAAGACGAAATAAATACAAACATTCGAGTATGTATTTCCTATGTATTTCACTGGTTGAGGGAAATCTCGAATCAATCTACCTCGAGATTTTATACGAATAAAAGAATCAGTAATCATAAATCAATTCACTACAGTAAAAATGAATTTAAGTAGGCAATTCTAATTTATGACATAAGGTTTATATCTAAATAGAGCAAAAGAACATTTGAACAGATTATCAAAAAGGCCTAACTAACCAAGCGAATAGTGGATCCACATGGGATCACATTGTCCTATCGAAAGTAATAGTGTGCCTATAGGGATCTAGCAAGTTATATAAATTGCATGGCCAATTTAATAATCTTACTACCCAATGGTCAATTTGAACAAGGGACTCCTGGTTCCTAGTTATTCTCCTAAATTATTTTAATCCTAATTGTGAATGAGCATTTCCTGGGTGCAGGCTCGTAATAGTACGACTAACGTACCATCACGAGTTCGCAATCTTTTGTAAAAACTGACCTGTATGGGCCACCACAAAAACTTGTCACGACCCGCACCCGCTTTTCGGACGCGAGCTCGTGAGCAAGCCAGCCTACGCCGCAGAGTCGGCGGTAGAACGCTGTCAAGCCCACAAGTAATAAATGCTCAAGAAAATAACATTTGCTGCTCATTCACATTTTTAAATTTATTATAACAGTTACAACATTTATATTTAAAGGAAAATACAAGTTTTACAATTAATGAAATTGTACATTTGCTATCTATTTCTAGGTTGTCTTCAGCATACCCAGTCTTCTCCAGTGCTAAGAATGATAGCGGCTAAACCTGAAAAATGTTGGTTTTCAGTCAGGAATGGAATAAGTACACAAACCGACGACAATGCGAAAATGCAATAGAATTAACAAGACATGAAAATAGCATATGGAATATGAAAGCTAGTAAGAAAACTGATGACATAGCACGATAGCGAAGTAAACAAGGAAAAACTAATAAAAGATATCTATCTAGGTGGTGTGAAATATCCGTTTCAACATGTGGACGGCTAGGGGGTAAATAAGGCACACTGTACGTGTCGTGCGCAGCGGCAAGCTTTCAAGATTAGACATATTGGGATAGTTCTGGGTAGTCCACATGTGTACTAAGATATTTTCCCTCCCGACTACTCCATGTGACGAGCGTGTCAACAAGCAGCAAGATATATGTATAGACATAAAATGAAAAGACTACTATGAATCGGAAAGCAATCAGAAAGTACACTTGCCTGAGGTCCTTAGCTGGAGAAACCAATAATACCATACCACTCCATGAGCCACAATCGGTCAACACATGTAGAAGTCTCCGGATGCTGAAATAAATAGTACCAACATTCTCAGAATAGTCAAATTAGCTAGAATTGCCTGTCCTTAAGTCCAATTCTGGATACAGGGGCAAAACGGTAATTTCGGGCAAAAACGATGTCCGCCGTTGGACCCGCTTTGCACCGAAAAGCGTGCCAGAGTCAACGGTCTCTAAAGTCGTCAAACTATATGTCTACGGATCCGGTTTTTCGATACGAACCCAACCGTATGTCCAGAGTTGGATTCCGGCGGGCCGTGCACAAAATCGTCCGTTGAGTGGAACCGTAGGGCCCGCAAAATGACGTCGGATTCAACTATCTCAGAATTGGACCAAACTTGGCATACAGGACCAGAAAAACGATACGGTCCTGATGGCACAAGTTTCGTCTCGATCTGACGAGCGTGCACAAAGTAATTGAGAAATTTGTAAAGTGCACGATACGGTGAATTTCGACGGATACGCTTCAAATTCGTCGCGCACACGCGACCAATTCGAATTCCGTCAAAGCCCACACGACCACAAAACTGTTACGCAGCTTTTGATGCTTTCGGTTCGCGACCACGTCGTCCGGATTGGCGTGACGCACGTCGTGTGGATGAATGTCAATGTTTTAAAAACAGGTTTTTGGAAAACTTTGGGATTCGATTTCTCGACGCTCAGTCGATGCTTTCCAAATCCGCAAAAAGGGTGATGAAGACCTACATGTTGTCTAAAAGTCTCTTCAAAAAGTTTTTCTAATATTGGACTGGATTGATCGGAAACGATCCTCGAACATGGGGGTTTGGGCTAAACTAGTGTTCTGTTTCGGACAGATTTTCCTCCGACTTTGCGTCGGTTTCTCGACCAATCTATGGCAGTTACCTACAAACTACTTGGACAAGATTAAAAAGGGTTATATTGGGTTCATACCTGAACAAACGGTTCGAAGAACCGTCGATCGTGCGCGGAGAAAACACCGTGCGAAGTGGTCCTCGTCACGCTGCTGTCATATCCGATTCAGTCACGCGCGCGCGCGCACCCTCGCGGAGCTCTCCGGCCGGCCTGGCGGCGCGCGGCGGCGCCGAGGGCGCACGCGGGGGTCGCCCAGTGGAGGAGGGGTGGCGCGGCTCTGGTACGGGTTAGGGTTTTGAAGTCGACACTCTCTCTCTCTCTCGCATTTATATACAGTCAGGGGGGGCTCGGTTTGTGCAGGCATGGGAAAGTTCGATTTTGGACTGGGAATATGGTGTTGGGCCGGTTTGGGAGCTAAGGGCTTGGGGTTTGAGGCTTCATGGGTCAGCTGTTATATAATTCCTAAGTTCTACTATTCCTTATTCCCTTTCTTTATTCCTATCTCTTATATATAATATATATTTATATATATAAATACATGAATACACATAGATACTTATATATATTTTAGATATATATACACATACACATTTATATATATATATATATATATATATATATATATATATATATATATATATGTATATATATATATATATATATATATATATATATTTTTATATATATATATATATATACCCATACAAAAAATAAAAAAAATATATATATATATATATATATACCCATACACATTAATATATATTTATATATACATACCAATACATATGATACAATATAATATATTTATGTATACATACAAATATACATGTACATCGTATATATTCATATACACATATACATTATATTTATTAGACAATAAAATAATATAACCAATAAAATAATAATATTAGATAACAATCTCAATAAATAATAATAATAATAATAATAAAACCCATTTTGTATAAATAACCAAATATTTAGGAAATATCGTTAAGTCTACCCAAAAATCTAGAAAATATTTGTACATACCTAAAAGTATGTCTACATAGGCTTGGGCTTGATTTGGGTCCAATTTGCACTAGTTTGGTACAACCGGGTCCCCTAAAACTAAATATTATAATTAATAAATAAATAATCTTTGATAAGGGTTACGTCGCAACTTGGCCTGGTTTTCCTAGTTAGGACATCACTATGGCTCGGCCTTCTCTACCAGGGCTAATACACTAGTCAAAGCATGCCACTGCACTACCCGTGCCATAATTCCTAGTCACCTTGTACTCCAAATCTCAACCATGGCTAAAAATCATCTACCGTAATAATTAACTAAATAATTATTTCTAAAAATCATAATTTAATTCAAATAAATAATAATAAAAAATAACTCGACAATTTCCGGGAAGGGGAGTTACACTCTAGCAGCTGCATTGGACTGTTTCTCCTCAACATCAGAGCCAGCTGCAGTATAGACTTCAAGTCTAGACAAAATAGACTGCCTGCATAAGTACTTGACTTCAAGATGCCCGTGTGGATGGTGGAAGAAAGGGTTCCCTGCCTCATTGCTGGATTTCCAGGTGGCAGTGGAATTGAATCCTCAATACTTGATGGCCTGTACAGTTTGAGAGGTTTTGCTTTTGCTCGTTTACCAGATGTGTGAAATATGGTCCATAGCCATAATTCCTAATGTGGTAATCGGGCATGAGTAAAATTGGAAGGATTGACATAAATACTTGTAGAGCCTAATTGATGCATGTGCTAACCTTCAATATGAGAATACCCTATCTAGTATCCATCTATAAGGAGGGACAGAGCTGCAGGTATGCAATATGAAGCTCGTATTCCTTTCTCTCTGTTTGTTGGCCCATTATCTACTATCTGCGCTCAAAACATGATAACTGAAGAATTTTTTATAATGTTGAATGCAATTAGGCATGGCCAAGTATGAAGATAGAATTATTTGGAGTTTTGAATGATGTGCCGATGATAGTCGATATAATTCAAAGCATGGTTGAGCAAGGCTTTCAGCATGAATTAGCTGATATACCGAGCAACAGGAATTGAAGCAATTAATGGGGGTAGTAGAATTGGCTTCTTACCTCACTAGGGCTTGCATAGATGATCAGGTATTTTGCAATATGTTAATATATTGCTTTCAGTACTCTTATATTGTAAAGCAGGTTTATGGATTTTATTGAACCCTTTATAGTTGAAAGTTTCAGTAAATTATTTTTTTGTTGCCCTTAACTATCCAATTCATAACCTGCATTTGGTTACACATTTCTATCTTCTTGATCATATCATCTCACATCAAACTGAAATGTATAGTCCATACTATACCTGTCTTTCTCCTTAGCATGTATTTGATGTTTCTATAGGCATAGTGGACATTGAGAGTACTCGAACTCAATTGTCTAAAGTGCAGGCATACATTTCCTTCATAGTAAATGTGTGTACATATCCTTAGAGAGATTCATTACATCCTGCCATTCCCAATCCATCACTATCTTTTAGAATGTATGATTTAAAAAATATGAGTTTTGTATTGCACAATATCATCATCGTGATAATGCAACAAGTTTTTGAATAAGTCATGCAGTATCTTTACTAATCGATTTGATCCTCGTCCTCTTCTAACTCTTCATCTCCCGAGTCATCGCCATCATCATCGTCATCCTCGTCGTCATCCTCATCGTCATCTGTTTCTTTATTTTCTTGTTCATCTTCCAAATCTTCTTCCTCGTCTGTTTCTTCATTTTCTTCTTCAACTTCCAAATCTTCTTCCTCGTCTGTTGCCTCCATATCATCAACTCTCTCTATAACAACCTCTTCATCAACTCTAGCATCCTCATCAATAACATCAACCTCCATATCATCGACGACGGCCGAATTCATATATGTAAGTTGAGGAATTATCACTTCATCTTCCTGTTATGCTAGCTCTCCGATATTATAAGTGTTTCTAGCTTTAGTCTTGAATACAGCCCACCAATCCCGGGCATTGCGTCGTCGACTAGGATAACTTGTAAAGTATACTTGAACTGCTTGACTTGCCAACACAAAAGGTTCAAATCCTCCATATCTTTTACCATGTCTTATATCGACAAATCCAAATTGTTTGTCAATTTTCCATCCTTGCTTAGGTGTTGTATCGAACCAAACATATTTAAACATCACAATGTTTGTATCACAAGAAACCAACTGTGGGTATTCCAGCTCTATAACATCTCTTAGGACACCATAATAATCATATTCTGGATCCGTATCGTAGACTGAGCCCCTCACACACACTCCAGAACTCTTTGTATAATTGTCATCTTCATCGACAAACGAGTGATTGATAGGCCTATCAGTTGTTCTAAACTTGAAGCCATTAATCGCATATCCATCCCAACATTTTGCCTTCTTACTTGGTCCAGTGGCTAGTGCTCGAAGCCCCTCATTTTTGTAACTTGATGTTAGGACAGAAAACCTGAAACATCGATCAGATACCATAGGTACATTAGATCCTAATTTTTTACTCCAAAATAATAATGCTCGAGGTTAAATATTCTTACATAATCATGGAATCATGCCAAAAATTTTCTATCAACCTCTCTAGCAAGATCATCATCATCAATATTAGGTCTTTCCTTTTGCACTTCGGCTCTAAAAGTACTATGATAAGAAGAATCAAAGTTAGGATACCTCTTTACCAACTACAGATGTAAAGCAAATAAACTAGTAAAGTTGTGTCGCTTACTTCTCAATATCTTTCATCTCCTCTATGTCGCTATTTAACAATACATATCGATGAGCAGCTTCAAGCTCATCGTCTTCCAACCACCGTATTTTCGTAGCACTTGTAGGCTTACCTCTCACATTTAAGATAGATAGGTTTACACTATTTGGTGCATCACCCTCACCTTCGTCATTCCTTGAGGCTCTATTCTGATTTGTCCTGACATGGGTATCGAAATAGATGGAGCAAAAGTTTGAAACCTCCTCAATGAGATATGCTTCGCATATCGAAGCTTCTACATGAGCCTTATTGCCCACTTTCTTCTTTAGGTGATGTAGATACCTAGAAATCACATATTGAAGATTAGAATTATTTGAATGAAGAAATTATTAGTCCAAGTTAATCAATTTATACCTCTCAAATGGGTACATCCATCAATAATGGACGGGAGCACCGACACGTGCTTCGTATGCAAGATGGATAGGCAAATGCTCCATACAATCAAAAAAGCCAGGAGGAAACACCCTCTCTAACTTGCACATTGTCAATATAATCTTCTCCTCAAGTTCAATTATATGTTGCACCATCAACTTGCTTGAACACAAATCTCTAAAGAAAATAGATAACTCGGCCAGTGGAGTCCATACTTGAGAAGAGCATCTCTCTCAGAGCAACTGGTAGTAATCTCTCCATGAACACGTGACAATCATGACTCTTCATCCCTGTCAATTTGCGTTCATTGAGATCAACACATCTCGCCAGATTCGACACATAACCGTCAAGAAATTTCAACTTCGATATCCAGTTACATATTATCAATTTATCATCCCTACTTAATGTGAATGGCGCTGGAGGCTTGACCAATGTACCATTGGCCATTCGTTTAAGGTTCAATTTTGGACGCCTGCAAATATTTTCCAAGTCCTTTCTTGCTTTATGATTGTCTTTTGTTTTTCCCTTGACATCCATTACCGTATTGAAGACGTTATCGAATACATTCTTTTCAATATGCATGACATCAAGATTGTGTCTTATAAGATTGTCCTTCCAATAAGGTAGGTCCCAAAAGATGCCCCGTTTTGTCCAATTATGGGTATGTCCGAATCCTTGGAAATGATCGTCTGATCTTGGTTCTTCCATTACAGCCGGTAAATTCTCTACCTCTTTCCAAACTTCGTCTTCTGTCAATCTCAATGGAGGAGGAGATATTTCTTATTTACCAGCTCTAAAGGCATCTCTGTTCCTTCTCCACGGATGCGATGCAGGAAGGAACTGACGGTGACAGTCAAAAAAATATGCTTTTCCTCCATGCTGAAGACGGAACACCTTACTCTTTCCCATATATATCGGACAAGACTTGGTGCCATGAGTACTCCATCCCGATAACATTCCATATGCTGGAAAATCATTGATGGTCCACATAAGTGTCGCCCTCATCAGAAAGTTTTGCTTCTTCGATATATCGTACGTCTAGACACCGAATTCCCATAATTGTTTCAACTCATCCACCAATGGCTGCAAGTAGATATCGATGTTCTTCTTTGGATTTTTGGGACCAGGTATGATAAGTGTTAAAAACATGTAAGGAGTCTTCATACACATCCACGGTGGTAGATTGTAAGAGGTCAAAATCACCGGCCAACAAGAGTACTGAGATCTTGACTGTCCGAAAGGAGTGAATCCATCAGAACATAATGCTACCAAACATTTCTAGGCTCTGTAGCAAATTCTGGATGACACCGATCGAAATGCATCCATGCCTCTCCATCGGAAGGGTGAGATAATTCTCCTTCATCCATCTTCCGTTCCTTGCTATGCCATGTCATGTGTTGTGCTGTATTTGCGGACATATACATCCTCTGCAGCCTCTTTGTGAGAGGCAAGAATTGCATGTACCTGTATAGATGCAGCTTTTCTTGGACAGTTGACTTTCCTTTGCCCCGAACAGGCTTGTACCGGTCCGCATTACAGAAAGTGCATTTGTCTTTATACTTGTTCTCCTTATAATACAACATGCAGCCATTTCGACAACAATTTATCTTTTCATAGCCTAATCCGAGTTTTCTTATCATCATCTTCGACTTATAAAAGTTTTGAGGCAAATCTTTTGATCCTTTCGGCAATAATTCCCTAACGAGTTGGATGATCCGATCGTAGCGTTCTTACGGCAAGTTAAAATCAGACTTGATGTTCAATAGCCACATCATCATAGACAGGACAGAATGAGTATCGTATTCCGGGTATATCGATGTATCGGCATCCTTGAACATATCATATAACTCCCTTGTATCAGGATTCGGATTCTCTGGATCAAAACTAGGCCCGGCAGCGGCAAATATCATCTCCCGTGCCAGATTTCGATGCTGATATTCACATTGATCTCCGGGAGTGGGCCCTCCGACCTCTGTATCAAAGTAGGACTGATATTGCAAGAACAAAGGTTCTCCTTGAGTTGTCCACTCCTTATAGTTGTGTACGAAACCCTTCTTGTAGAGATGCTCCCTAACAAGATCCACCTCTTTGAATGGTCTATTATGACATTTGACACAAGGACATTTGATGAGTCTACCATCCATGAAATCAGGTTGGCTACTGGCATATTTGAGAAACTCCTCTACGCCCACCTTAAAATCATCATTCGGACTAATCTTGCTCTCATGTTGCCGATTGTACATCCACGTACGGTCAACTAAGTATCGACTCATGATTGCTTTCACTCGTGTGAATGATTCTGCACCATATATATTATAAAAAATATAAATTAGGTATCAAATATGATTGTAGATCAAAAGATCGACTCACTGCCTATAAGCTATCACAATTTTGTCTCTAGTTTTAACATAGTATATAATTATAACAATATAAATGTCAAAAGAAAATAAAAATAAAAAGGATTCATCGAGGTAGGATGTGGACTAGATTAGATACCTTATAGGGGATTCATTGGGGTTGTCTCGGCTGGGATAATACCAATATATATCACTTTGTGCATCAATTCCTTTTCGTTCCACGTCGTGTTCTACTAAATCTTATTAGAGCCTCATCAAGGGGTTTGGGGACTAAAAACTAGAACCTTAAGATTTCGTAATACAAATATGACAATTAGAGCCTCATCAAGGGGTTTGGAGCCCTACAACCTTAAAATTTCATAATACAAATATGACAATTATACCCTCAAGCCTATTTCTATCTTTAACCTAACCAAACATGAATATGAAAAAATGCAATTCTATATGGGGTTGTTAACAAAATCTACCACGCCAAAGGATAGAACCACATATTAAGCCTAAGCGTCAACATATTATGCCTAAGTGTCAACAAATTAGATCAACGTCAGAATGTGGACAGATGGACCAAGGAGGCATGTTTATTCCTCACGAAATCTTACTCATAGCTCATCAGTACATATATCGATTGTAGGGAGCATGAGATTGGAATAATAGGTTTGTCGTTTTGTTGTATTATACACTGTGACCGACTTTTACAATGAGAAGTTAGTTATCATATCTGCTTTCCAACAATAGAAAGTCTGTGATTTTTGCAGCCATAAACTTTGAGTTAGTCTTATTGGGAACAAGCATTGCAATTGATACCTTACAATTTATAGTTGTTCTCAGAAGTTTTAGTTAACTCAAAATTTACACGATAATCCCAATTGTGACCCAACTATGTAGACATGTAAAACAACATATGTATACATGTAAAACAACATATAAAAGGTTGAAATAAAGAGCCTTACAACAATAGGTGGTACTTCAAGCACAAATAAATGAGTGAAAGGTTGAAATAAAGAGCCTTACAACCATAGAAGCATGTCAAATATCAACATAATGAAGACTTCTAAGTATCACCAATTTTGTTCAATCAGGTGCGCAAGCAAGAAAAAAATCGACTTGTAAGTATCAGCCAGGCAACCTATCTTCTTACTCCCTGAGTAAACGAGTATGATGTTTTCTTGTACACACCCTCAGAGGACAGGTTCATATGTAAAAACAAACAAAATAAAGACAGATACCGTTCCATCAGTGAAAAGAATCATTAGCTTCTATAGCCATCTCATGGGTCTTAAAGAAACAAGGGTAGATTCATATTTTGGTCAAAAAATTGCAAATCAATGCATGCCAATTAAATTTAAACAATAAAAATTTTTATACCTGATCCACAAGGAGATCGACGGCCGTGGGAACTCCAGTGGAGATCGTCCAAGGGAGACGGCTTGGGGCTCCTCAAAGGAGGCGGCTGGGGCTCTTCAAAGGAGGTGGCAGGGGCTCCGCCTGTCGTGAGTCTGCGGGGGCTCTTCGAAGGAGGCGGCGGGGCCTTGGGAAGTCCGGTGGAGATCGACGTCCGAAGGAGGCGTCGGCGGGGGCTCTTCAAAGGAGGCAGAGGGGGCTCCGCCTATCGTGAGTCGGCTTGGGGGAGGCGGCGGGGGTTGAAGAGGTGGAGGCGGCCTGGAGGGTGTTAAAGCGGCGGCAGCGGCGGGGGTTAAAGGAGGAGGCGGCCTGGAGGAGGAGGAGGCATGCAGTTTAAAAGGAGGGATTTGGGGTTAGAAAAGAGGGAATAGAGGGATTTAGTTAATTTTATGGGGGGAGGGTTTTGGAAAGAGAGGGAAAGTTTTTGGAATAGCCACTAATTTTTCAATCGTTGAATAGGAGTAATTAGCTTTTAGGTACTTTCGACTTCTTAGCGACTAACTACGTTTAGTTGCTGAATAATTTCATAAAAGTAGCAACATTCTACCGACGGAATGGCGATTAACTATTTTATTCATAAAATTAATTTGTCCTTTAGTCAAAATTTAGTCGATAGTAAGTCGCAAATTAGCGACTTAAAATGGTTAGTCGCTAAATTACCATAATTTTGTAGTGATGTCCCAAGCTTCTGAATCTTCAGATCTGGAAGCTTGACATATGCCAGACACCCCCACACTCGAATGACATTCAAGTTAGGTCAGACCTTGAACCAGAGTTCATGAGGAGTAATGTATGAAGTTGCATGAGGCACTATATTTAGAATAAAAGTGGAAGTCAATGCAGCTTCTTCCCAGTAGCACTTTGGAAGACCCGCAGTCAACATCATTGAGTTAATTATTTCTGTAAACGTTCTATTCTTCCTCTCTGCTACTCCGTTTGATTGAGGAGAGTACGGAGCCGTAGTCTCATTGACAATTCCATGTTCTTTACAAAATGATGTGAATTCATGAGATCTGTACTCTCCACCTCGATCACTTCTTATTCTTTTGGGTTGTTGTCCAGTTTGCCGCTCAGCTTCAGCCCTGAACTCCTTGAACTTCTCCAATGCTTCATCTTTCGCCTTCAGCAAGTAGACGAACGCATACTTTGAGAAGTCATCGATGAAGGTTATGAAATACTTCATCCCGATCTTTGTAGAGAATTATTTGAAGTCACAGATATCAGAGTGTACAACTCCAGAAGATCTGTACTTCGATAAACCCGAGGAAAGGGTTTCCTTGTGATCTTCGTTTGAGCACAAACTTTATATTTCTCTACCTTACCCCCACACTTGGAGATAAGTCCTAGACTAGACATTCTGTTTATTCGTTTACAAAGAACATGTCCTAGCCTATTATGCCACAACTCAAAAGTATAAGCAGAAGGAGTGACTGCATTAATTACATTGGACTGATTTACAAGCTAAATTTTGAACATTCCTTCGGTACGAAAAGCTTTCCCGAAATTTGTTCCCTTTATGGACATCACCATCTGGCCAGCATTGATGTCCATCCTGAGGCCTGCGTTGCAGAGTAGGCCTCCCGAGATTAGGTTCTTTGCGATAGCAGGTACAAGCTTCACACCTTGAAGCGTCAGAGACTTCCCCGAAGTCAGCTTCAAAACTACCGTCCCGATCCCAAGCACTTCAGCTTGTGCCTGGTTCGCCACCATAACCACTTCAGAAGTTGGTGTATATGTGGTGAACCACTCCTTGCTGGAGCAAACATGGCAGGTGGCTCCAGTGTCTACCTACCATTTAGAGTCAGCCCCCACCGCATCGACCTGCACAATCATAGCAACAACGTCAGTGATCATAGATACCTTGTTAGGCTCTCCTTGCTTGGTCTTTGCTTTGCATTCATTCTTGAAGTGGCCCTTCTTGCCACACTTGAAACAAGACATCTGAGACTTTGCCTTCTTTTGCTTGAAAGAAGTCCCCTTTACGTTCAGATTGTTAGGGTACTTCTTCTTGATGTGGGAAGCCGTATGCTTTTCCCTTGGTTCCCTGGTATGAACCAGATTGGCGTTAGCCAATTGCTTGGACAGTGCGTCCACCTTCAGTTGAGCCCTTATCTGGCCCTCAACGTAGATTTTCTGCAGGAGATCGTCGAGAGTGATCTCCAACTTCTTCCTATGCATGTTTGCATAGAACTTGCTCCGCCCAATAAAGAGCTTTGAAATGATCCCTCCAACTACAAACTTGTCGGGGAGGGGCATCGCCTCGTCTTCCAACTTCTGTCACAGTTTCAGGAACTCCTTCACCTGCGACAGCATTGGTTTCTCGTCCTCAAAGAACCACTTGTGATATTTTTCAACAAGAAATATCTTGCTACGGTTCTTATCATCCTCATACAGTTTCTCCAGAGACTCCCAAATCTCTCTAGCAACAGTCTTCTTTGAACAAGATTCGACAAGAGAATCTTCCATAGCATTTAGAATCATTAGCCTATAAATGCTATTGTCCCTTCTCCACTTGGCCTGGTTCTTAGTAGTCGCAGAAATTATGACTACAGATCCAGTTTCTGGAATAGTAGAATCCTCCATACAGCACGTGATCAACATCAGAGAACTGAATATTAAGGAAAACCTTTCTTTTCTAGTACTCACCATCAAATTGCTCTAACTTTTAGAAGTTAGGATTGACTAGCGAAGCACGAAAGTTTTCCATCGTAGCAATTAAGCTTTGAGATTGTTATTGTCGGGGCACAATTTTTGATAAAAAACTGAGAAGCTGAAACAATTGTAAAAACAACGTTTTAACGCAACACTTCAAAGAAAGTGTGCAACAGAGTTCCTTGAAGGATTCTGAGTTACAAAAATTTAGGATTTTGTAACAGTAGCAAACGACAATAGTACTTCTAAAAAAGATACTAAGCAAATTGCTATAGGCAGCAGCAACTTGGATGATAGGCGATAGATGGAAGATTGCTGGGGTGAATGATCACCATTGCTCAAAGCTTAATTCGCCCCACACGAACAGCTTTCAGAAACCAACAAGTTTGACGGAGAACTTTGGAACACTCCGCTCTTCTGACTCCTCGGATGGCAGCAAACTCCTGTGGCACTAAGTGGTGCAGGTACTGCTCTTCGCTTCTCTCTCGAACTTTGTAGAACTGTGTTAAAAAACACTTGTAAACTTTTGTATATTCTATGTGTTCTGAGAGAGAGAGAGAGAAGAGAGAATCTTATATAGGCCCGCACTGTAACTGTCAAGTTAGCATAACGTTCGGGACATGGTAAAAATTGCTCATGAAAGTGCTGCAACTGCTTAAATCATGCACAGACACAATCTAAGCCAACTGGCACACAACGCACGTCACCTGTGCAATGTATGCCATCCGTACAACGTGCACACTGCGCGCACCCTGCGTACCTTGCACACTGCGTGCACAGTGCCACTTGCGCCACTTGTGCACTCTGCGCAACCTTTGCCAACTGTACTCCAGCAGGCAGCACCCACTGGCGTGCCAATAGGCCAAACAACTGGGTGCACCTCTGGGCCACGCAACTGGGTACGCCACTTGGCTGTGCCAATTGACAGCACAAGTGGCTCGTGCAACGAACGCAACTTAAGCGTACTATGCACCTAGCGACGATGCTGATGTGCTAAATGCAAAGTGAGCCAACAAAATGCCACATTATGCCTCATGAGCCCATGAGTCTGAGTCCGTGTCCGAGTTCGAGTCTGAAACTGAGTCGTTAAGCCCCTACGTGGCTTAGCTCCATTGGAAATTAATTTCCAAGAGCAAAAAGCATGAATGCTTCATTGTTGATTTATCCTTTTTCTATTAGAAAAATACCCCCATATGGCACACCCATGTGCACCTCCATACCACTTGTGCATCTCTAAACAAGCATTGCTATTATATAGAGATACAACTCATTTGGCCTAGCCGATGTGGGACTAAACTTTCCAATAAAAAAGGCCAAACTCCAACAATCTCCCACATATCTCTATATATATGGGTTTGAGTATTTTCTACAGTAACTATCCATCATGCATTAGGAGAGATATCGCTGACGACTTGAATCTTCCCGCATAGGTCAAATAACATACTATAATACAAGAATGGACTAAGCCTTGAATTCTGCACCATAGCTAAAATTCTTTTCACTCACATAATGTGGTTACATGTGCTTCTGGCATGGTAGACTAGGTCATGTGAATTTATTGCTAACGTTGAATCCTCCAATGTTTGGCATGGTAGACTAGGTCATGTGAATTTAGGATCTATTAAAAGAATGATGAACTTAGATCTTATACTCAAGATTCCTATAGATGAACACAAATGTGAGATTTGTGTTCAAGCAAAATACACTAGACTACCTTTCAAATCTGTCCATAGGGATTCTGTGCTCCTAGAACTTATCCATAGTGATGTTTTTTATTCCAATAGGATTTTGACCCGAGGCGGTAGAAAATACTTTGTTACTTTTATAGATGACCATTCAAAGTATTGTTACACCTACCTCCTTAAGACCAAAGATGAAGTTCTAGACGGATTCAAGGTCTATAAGTCTGAAGCTGAGAACCAGTTAGATAGAAAGATTAAGATCCTTAGATCAGATCGTGGTAGAGAGTATACCTCAAATGAAATGACTAACTTATGTGAAGAGCATGGAATTATTCATGAAGTTACCGCTCCTTATTCACCACAGTCCAACGGAGTTGCTGAAAGAAAGAATTGCAGTCTGTTAGACATTGTCAATGACATGCTTCTCAGCTTAGGTGCCCCTGATAATCTTTGGGGAGAATCCCTTTTGTCAGCCTGTTATATCCTTAATAGGATACCCAGTAAGACTAATGATAAGACACCATATGAGTTATGGAAAGGTCGAAGTCCTAGGATTTATTACCTTAAATTTTGGGGATGTTTAGCTAAGGTAGGAATTCCTGAACCCAATAAGAGAAAGATTGGACCTAAGACTGTAGATGTTGTGTTCATAGGATATATCTTAGATAGTAATGCCAATAGATTTTTTGTAACCCATTCTGGAGTAAATGAAATCTCTAATAATACAATTATGGAAGCTAGAGATGCAATTTACTTTGAGAATATATTTTTCTATAAGGATAGAACTTCTTCATCTTCCTCCAACCCTTCTCTTAATCCATCTACTAGTTCTCGTGATCACATACCTAGTCCTCAACCAGAACAAGTCATAGAACCTAGAAGGAGTAAAAGAGAAAGGATTGAAAAGAATTTAAGAGAAGGATTCTTCACATTTTTGATAGAGCGTGATCCCTCAACTTATGAAGAAGCCATATCCTCTCCTGATGCTCCCTTCTGGAAAGAAGCTATTAACAATGAGTACAACTCCATTATGGAGAATAGTACTTGGTTTTTAGCAGACCTACCTTTAGGTAGTAAACCCATAGGTTATAAGTGGATTTTCATAAAGAAACTTAGAGCGGATGGTACCATAGAAAAATACAAGGCTAGACTAGTAGCCAAATATTTTACCCAGAAAAATAGATTATAGTATTTTGACACTTACTCTCCTGTAGCTAGGATCACTTCTATTAGAACCCTCCTAGCCTTAGCTTCCATACATGATATGTTGATCCATCAAATGGATGTAAAGACAACATTTCTAAATGGAGATTTAGAGAAAGAAATTTATATGGAGCAACCTGAAGGTTTTATTGCTAAAGGCCAAGAAAAAAGGTTTGTAGATTAGTAAAATCTTTTTATGGCCTAAAGCAAGCTCCCAAGCAATGGCACAACAAATTTGACAAAGTCATTATAGAATTTGGTTTTGTGCCAAATAAATATAACAAATGTTTGTATTCTAAAAATACAAATAGAAGTTGTGTCATCTTATGATTGTATGTTGATGATATCCTTATCCCAGCATCTTCACTGTAATTGATAAATAACACCAAGAAGTGTTTATCTAACCAGTTTGATATGAAAGACCTAGGTGAAGCAAACCTGATCCTAGAAATGCAAGTGTTCAAATGCAAAGAGGGCTATACTCTATCCCTAGCACATTCAATTGGGAAAATGCTAAGGAAGTTTGAGTATTTTGACAAGAAACATGCCCTTACTCCTTATGACAGTAATGTTGTTCTCAAGAAGAATGAAGGATCACCTATAGAACAACATAGATATTCACAGATGATTTTGTCCCTTATGTACATAACAAATAGGACCAGACCCGATATTGCATTTGCAATTTGGAGACTAAGCAGATATACTAGTAACCCAAATCAATCACATTGGACTGCATTAGACAGAGTATTTAGATATCTTAAGGGTACTCTAGATTATAAACTTTATTATACTAGACACCCTGATATCATAGAAGGTTACTAGGATACAAATTGGGTAACTGATTCACATAATGTGAAATCTATAACTAGATATGTTTTTACCCTAGCAGGAGCTGCGATCTCCTGGAGATCATGTAAACAGACTATCATTGCCAGAAGTACTATGGACTCTGAGATGATAGCTTTAAACACTACATGTACAGAAGCCGAATGGCTTAGAAATCTTATTATGCATATACCTGTTTTTGTTCATCATGTTCCTACAATTTCTATAAACTGTGATAATAAATCTGTTATAGAACTACTAAAGTATGATTCTGTGACTGCTAAGATGAACAGGCACCTGCAGCTGTGCTTCAAATCAATAAAGAGCCTATTGGGCAAATATGTGGTTCTTGACTATATAAAGTCAAAAAAGAATCTTGCAGACCACTTGACGAAGGGTCTGTCTAGGACATTGATCCTAGAATCATCGAGGGGGATAGGGTTAAGCCCATAGTTTAGTCACCAGCAGTGGCAACCCAACCGTGTCTGACTGGAGATCCCAAGAAGCCTGTTCAATGGATAGAAACAAACTGGACTAGGTGACTATTATGGAACACTGACCCTGAGATTAAATTCTCTTTAAAATAAAAGCCCAAGAGGCTGTACATGTGTACATTGATATCACATCCCTATGGTGACAGTGTTCCTTGTGTGATATGGATAAGGTTAGTTTAAACTCTTAATAAGTCCAAGTATGATATGCAGGGTTGATTCCTATCACCAACCCTTAAGGACTTACCTGTATGAGAGGTCGTGAAGGCCGTGACTATAAGACAGGACAATCCTAGACAACTCTCATGAATATATAAAAGTGCGCATGGCCTACCAAACGCGCCATCCGATAGACCCAAGTACCTCTAGCGTACTATGTGTGCTATTGTCTGAATCTGGTACAAGAAGACTGATTCAAGGCGTAGTCCATCAAGCTCTTTTTCAGACAAAGACAATAGTCACTACGTGAGATTCAAGGCTGTAGACCATCTCATTTATGCATAGTATACAACTGCCCAAAAATTTTCTTACTCTTCTCTTATCTTTCCTTCTTCTATTACCTTAGAACTTGACCTTTGGGGGAGAGGGGATTATTGGTTGTGTGTGCTTTTGAGCACACACATAAAGCCAAAAGCTCAATTCCACCTTTTAGTCCCACATCAGTTGGTAAGCTTGAGTGAGTTGTGCATATATTGCTTCACCTTTCTTTGCTCCATTGAACTATTGTGTGGGTGTCCCATAGGCCACACACGCGCGCCGTTGCCCGGCCCGGCTCGACTCGGCTCGGTTCGGCGCGCGTAACAGGTGCGGGTACATGCACACATCTGCGGGCGCCGAATGCCGATTCGATTTTCTCTTCGGGTTCGGGCTGAACCCAAAAATCTTTTTGCTCTTTCAATTTTTTGACCGTTACAAATCATTTAATTTTGTAACGTTTACTATTCAAATTCCGTCCAGATTCATTGAACCACATGGTTCATATTTGTTTAATTTGTAACGTCAAATTAAATATCTTTTAATTTTCTGTCCGTTTGTGATGAACCCAACAGCCTATATATTGAGCCCCTTCTCCTTCTCAACACACAGAAAAAACTTCCCGAAACCCTCTCAAAATTTTCTTCTCCCAAAACTATACTCTTCTTCATTGTTGCTCTGGGCAGAACTAAGTCGGTGGTCGCTCTTTCTAAGTCGTGTGCGGCAAGGAGATTCTGGTGGAGCGAAAATTTTACCACTAGGATCATTCGAATACAGTCTGCACATAGGCCCGAGCTAACTCTTAGGACAGTGCTACGTGCGCGACTTCCCCGGAGGCCGGTAACCATTTATTTATTTTATTTTGCTTGCAGATTTTTCTAAACGAAGAATATTGAAGAAATTCCAATAGATATAACTGCCAGTGTGCCACAATCAAGAAGGAAATATCGGTGTAGCACTTGTAACTAACTAACAAGAAGTCTGCAGCAATTTTCTCTCAAAAAAAAAGTGTTATGGAAAGAAAAGTTATCTGGGGAGAACATTTTCCTTTGCCACATTGAATGAGACGATTTCATTTGAATAACCTTTCTATAATAATGAATCAATGCCCTCAAGTGCTGGAACCGCATGTTTGCTGCCCAGTAATCCGGTTTAAGCAGGACAGGAAAGAATCAAATGCTACATACAAGCAGCAAATCACTAGAAAAAATCTCTGTCCACGTATCTACCATCGACATCACCGCCCGCATCCCCAGCTGCAGCTGCAGCACCGCCACTGCCCCCACCTGGAGGATACAGATCACTGCACTTCTTAAACTGCTTCGGCACCTCTGGCGGGCTGGTGCACCGTATCAGAGCCCAGTTCACGGTATTAAAGAATGGATGCTGCTTTACCTCTGTGGCACCTCGCCTGTAAGCCAACCTCTGTTGTGGCTCCTTCACAAGCAAACCCCTAATCAAGTCTCTCGCAGCAAAGCTGACTGTTGGCACCTCCGGAAACTTTAGAGGCTCCCCCACCACATTAAACAGAGTTGCACGGTTCCCTGCTCCTTTAAATGGGGTCCTGCCGAACAAGAGCTCATAGAGAAAGATACCAAATGTCCACCAGTCTACAGCGCTCCCGTGGCCTTCCCCTTTGATGATTTCAGGGGCTAGGTACTCGTGGGTGCCTACAAAGGACATCGAGCGGGCACTAGTAGGTTCAGCAAGGAGCTCCGGAAGGGTGCGCGCCTGAGTGGCAACGTCCCCATTATTCCTCATCTTACTATTACTCAGATTAGACTTAACTTCCGATTCCTTGGCTCGACTTTTTCTTAAAAAACGTGGTGAAAAGCATGCTGGCTGCATGCAAGGAGGCTGGATACAAGCATTGGATTCAATGCAAGAAGGCTGAACACAGTAGCTTGAGGTCCTTGAGGACATATTGATTGTGTTATATCTTGACGACTTGACAAGGGTTGGACAAACAGCACAGCGGAGAGAGAGGTCGAAGTCTGAGAGCATGATGTGACCGTCTTCCCTGACCAGCACGTTTTCTGGCTTCAGGTCTCTGTAGATGATCCCGAGCATGTGCAGATACTCCAAAGCAAGGAGAACTTCAGACACATAAAACCTGCATTACACGAAAGTGATTATAATTTAGATCCAGCAACTCAGTCACCCATTGTACCTACAGCGAAATTCTCAATCGAAAATTTACAAACATGCTCCCACTGAAGCATGGAATGTGGTGGGACTGCTTATCCTCCTTTTACCTTCCATATTAAAGTCCTAAAACATTAATGAGTGACAAATACACACAAAACCAATTCATTCAGATAAGGTAAACAAACACTTAAAAAGTACCTTCGCCATCTCTACTCTGAAATGTTTATTTGACCAACCAAGCATAATCAATTGAAAAGAAGAAATCACTTGGGCTTGGTCATTGATTGATTTAATGGATTGCCAAATCTTAATAAGTTCCGTGACAGAAATTATGATACCCTCCTTTCCAGCCTTTGTACAATGAAAATTAAATGATAAATCTGTTTACAGATGAAAGTTCATAATCACCGTCGAGGAATAACCAACATTTATAGTGAAAATCTTCCACCACACAAATTTACGACGGACAAAATATTTTCCCTAGCAAGCGAATACTTCATCATTTAGCAGAATCAGTACATGATTAAGAAAGCAAAATTAAACTTCCTAAGCAAGAAATTCTACACTAGTAATTACTAATTAGTCTTTCCTTCTACTGCTCCATTCAGTTAGATTGTTAACAATCATCTTCTATCATAAGATTGTTAGATGGATGAGGTATTCTTTGTGTGCAATGACTACTGTAATAGCAATAATTCCAACTTTCAACAAGCTTAGAGCATATGAAAAAACTTGTTCCTAATATCAGAGAATACAAAGCAAGTCATTTAGACTATAACTATAACAAGACAATACACCATATGTAGCAGATTACTCATTTTCTTTGAGATGGGCACTCACTGAATTTTTATTTTACACGGTTGAGAAGTTGGCTCAACATAATGGACCTATTATTTTGGGAAAGAGTGACTACTCTATATAGGAGAGCCTATGCCTCCCTTCCTAGAAGTTCCCTGATATTGAACTAAAGTAGCTAATAGATGTCCGAGCGTAGAAAGTGTGTTTTCTCTTACACTCTTGGATTGGGCAAAATCAAGGTTGTAAAAGTCGCTAGGTGGTACTCGGGCGGGCACCGGACGCCTAGCGCCTACTTCCGCATAGGCGCCGAGTAGCGCCGACTAATTCCGCCTAGGCGCCGACTACCGAGACAATTTCATTGGACAATGAGATATATAACTGTTATACAAATTTTATGCTTGAAGTTAGAGAGAAAAGCAGTACTCGAGGAAGATGAAGTCGAGTATGTGTTTGAAGGGCATCCTAGAAGAAGCTATTGTAATGCCCCGCTTTGCGCGAGGCATTTGGTTGGCTTGTTGGATGTGATCAGAATGTTGGACCGTGACTTGTGCTGGAAATCAAGAGATTGAGAACGATGCAGTCTCTTTATGCTGGCCGGATGGGATGAGTTATGGTACATGGCTCGCTGGTGGGACTATGTCTAGTGGAAAATATATGTGATCGGAACAGGAAGACCGTTTGTGCAAGTGAGTAGAACTGTCCCTTCTCCCCTACTACTTCATGCTTAATAAAATAAAGTATTGTGTTGCTATATTATGTCCCTAATGTCCCATGCCTTAGTTGTTGAAATAGTTAAGATGCTCTTATTAAATGCGGTTGAATGATAATACTAGAACATTGAACTAACTCTTTGAATCACACACTAGAAATGAATTGATAATATTGCTCATATTAATGCTGCTGAAACGAATGAAACACTTGAATCATGTATACTCTGTGTAACTGTTGCAAAGATATGAAATGCTGCATGTTTTTTATAAGCAATGAAATGAATGATAAATGTCCCTTATGAAATGAATGAAACAATATACGTTCCTTGTTTAAAGGAATGGTGCAAGAAATGTTGCAATGAATTAAAGCAATGAGAAGTTACGAGGCTTGGGATCGATGAGATCACCAAGTAGAATGATGGTAATGATGAAAATGATATGTCGTAGAACGCGACTTGGATGCAATGATATGATATACTGTTGCCTTTACTTACTTTTAATATTTTTACCATGCGTTTATGTTCACGATCGAGTCAGACACGCATTCGCATGGTCACGGACAACTTGTGCACAAGGGGTGATTGTTTCCTCGGACGGTATGCCTGGGGCGCTGGAGCCTTTTCGACCTAGGGGAAATATAAACGTACTTTAAGGTTACGTGGTATCGGAACATTCTTTGAAACTAGCTACCTACTCTGAATGGCGCGTCGTATACCCTTCGAAGTCCTATATGGCAACGTCTTAAATTGTGAATTAACACTAGTGATCATGTTATAAGGATGCACGATAATGAATGTTTTGTGCAGGCAGAGTAAGTATATCACATAACCTGTATTTGATGCAGGTACGAGGAAGTCGACTATCGGTAAGAAATCATTTAAATGTGATATGTTTATCATACATGTTAGTTCAACTTGCCTGCTTAACATGCTAATCGAACTGATGCTAAAATGTTGCCTTTCCATGAGTTTTGCTACAACATGTTAACATGTAAACTACAATGTTGCTACAATGATGCCTTTACATGAACAATGCTATAACATGTTTACATGCTTCACTATGATACTGTCATGAACTGTAAATTGATGCTAGGCCCAAATAGAAAGACCACTCTTAACAAATATTTGCTCACATGACTACTTAGTTTTGGTTTAGGCGAGTGGACTGGTTCTGCTCGCCAATACACGACAATGTACTGATCCACATTGTGGACACTCTTTTCAGGTACTCGTGTTTGGGAAGTTCAGTACACGATGATTGGATTGATCAATCCCGCGGCATCAAAGATTTTTGGGCATGCAGAATCCCTCCTTACAAAAGAAGATGTCTTCTGTTTATAAAGGCAATAATGTATGGAACAATGTAAACTTATTGTCCTAGTGAGTTGTAAGCCAAGTCGGCATATTGAGGTGTAAGCCAAGTCGACATATCCAATTCTGAGTCAATGTATCAAGTATCCAATATAAGTCTATAAGGCATGTGTTTCAGTTGGCTATCAATGTAATGTGAGATGTGTTGTAAGTTTTGTACTCTGGTGCAAGCCTTGTACTTCATTTCAATTATCAATAAAGAGAATACATTTCTACCTATCTCTGTGTGACTTCAAGTTATCTGCTCGTTTTCGCTACTATGAATCAATAAGGTGTTCTATTCAATAAAAGAGATATACCATTATTATCTTCAATTTGTTTGCTTGTGCCACTGCGATATGTTCCTAATTTGAAGATTATCAATTATGCACCTTCTGTCTTGTACAAGTACAATTTTGACTTGTACGGCATCACACCTAAGCGAGGACGATCGGTTCCCACAAATAAATGCGAGGATGAATGAAAATTGGTATCAGAGCACGGATTTACGTCCTTGGACTCTTATTTGATTCACTTCAAATCAAAGTTGCATTTGCGATTAACCAAAGTTGCTTCCGCGATTACTCAACGTTGCTTCTGTGATTAAATCAAAGATTGCTTCCGCGATTATCTCGACGTCGTTTCTGTAATCATTCTAAGTTGATTCGTATCTGAGAAGTTTGTTGACCTGTTAGCTGCCCACTGGATGTTCCATACAATGAGTCTAAATACATTGTGATGCCCATGAATATTTGATTGTTGTTGGGTTGGACACTAATGACCCAACAATGTCTCGATGTCATAGTATGCTATTTTGTGATTGATGTTCGAAATGTAGGAATAGAGAAAAGATGCTATGTGTGTTGTAACATGTTTGGAATTGCATGTTATGTTGGAAAGGAATTATGAATGGAACAATTGATAAATGAGTTCAACAGAATTGATGAGTTAACTCATGTGTGGTGGCCCTGTGATTTTGAGACCCTGAGAATGTTGGCTTTATGTTATGATCAGTCTAATATAGATCATGATTGTTCGGAATAGACTTGAGTTCTGCATTGTTTAAGGAATGGTTCATTTCTGAGTGATATATGTCTCTACCAATTCAGAATGAGATGTATCGTAACCCTTTCCATAGGATAGCAACAGGTCGGCCCGAGTTCATAAGAACCCTAGGCAAACTTTTAAAATTGGGCCCATATATAATATTAAAAAAATTAAACTAAAGTATAATTTAAAAAATGTTGCAGCCAAGAATTGAACCTAAGACCTCTAGTGTGCAAGTTTAACGTACTAACGACGCCACAATTGTTTTGTGATAAAGGAGGGTTATGTTACATATTAGCTCTATTTTCGATACAAGATTACTAATATATATTTAAATTAATTTTTTTGGGCCCCCAAATTATATAAAGACCTGGGCGGTCGCCCTGGCCGTCCTGGGCCAGGGCCGGCCCTGGACAGCAATGAGTCTATCTGTGAGTATTGGGTAGTGCTGAGACTTAGCTGAAAGTTATGCCTTGTTGTTAGGTGACTCGAGTGTCCCTTGATGGCGATGAGTATGACCTAAGAAAGTATATGATGCAACGTGAGCCTCAGAGATGTTTGACGATTGAGAAGTAACGTGTCGGCCTTAAACGAGAACTACAATTGTGGAATGAGACTTGAGTGGTATGTATCGAGAAGTGAATTGTTCCATAAGATGGAATTGACTGCTCATGACGAAAATGTTGGATCGATATCTAAAGTCGGTTAGCTGGATTAACATGGAATATTGTGTATCAAGTTGGAAAGATAGACCGTTGCTCAGAAGTTTGATTGTAAATTGCATCGTCGGCAAGAAAATATTGAAATACGATATTGCGGGATGGACATTATGTTAGATGGAATGGTGCTCTTGGCTCGGGTAATTGGTAATGAGTGACCCTCATATTTGTATCTTTTAGAA
Organism: Iris pallida; assembly: GCA_029216955.1. Lineage (NCBI taxonomy): Eukaryota > Viridiplantae > Streptophyta > Magnoliopsida > Asparagales > Iridaceae > Iris > Iris pallida. Next base: position 3,789,893 of record JANAVB010033220.1, on the reverse strand, counting down.
AAGATGAATTGCCTCGGTGAAAAATGTTGTTGGATTCGGAAAGTTATTTAACAGTTGAAAATTGTGGGATCAATCATAATACTCAATTTGAATCACAATCAAGTAACAGCTGGTTGCATTCATAATTTTAGTGAATGACGGATGAACGGATTGAAATATTGCGAAAAGAATACTCAAAAGAGATGGAAGGAATAAAATTGCAAATTGATTATTGTGAACTTCTAGTATGGTTGGTTCTAAGTTAGACCCTTAGTTCTGATGTTTGAAACATTTTGCTTGGGTGAGTAACTTATCTGAGTAGTTCCTTATGTTAAAAGTGTTTGTGGCTTGAAAGATAGCGATTTTGGCAAATGACCGTAGCAAGAAGTAAATGAAAGGACGCTGATAGACTTTGAGAATGCCTAGGCCGGAGTTAGATAATTAATGTATGCAAGTCGGATTTGAGGAAGAGAGTTACACGTGTAGTTTATCGAATCGCACTAACACGAACAATGGCTGAAATGCATGTACTTTGGAGACGCCTAAAGTATGTGTATGAATCCAACAAAGTGATAGGCTGCGACCAAGATAACACTGTGGGAAAAATGTTGGTGAATCAATGAAAAGTGCAAATATTTTGGAAAAGAGAAAGACGGATCGAATTATTGATGGATTAAGTGGTACCGTTGGATAACAATTTCGAGATGGTCGAGTGAGCTGAAATGAATATTGAAGTGAAGCTGAATGAGTAACTGGTTGTGACTAAGTTAATTAGTAGAATGAGTTGTTCTCACAATCTCGAGATGGTCGAGTGAGCTGAAATGAATATTGAAGTGAAGCTGAATAAGTAACTGGTTGTGACTAAGTTAATTAGTAGAATGAGTTGTTCTCTTAAGTTTCGAGGACAACTTTTTCTGAGTAGTATATTATGTAATGCCCCGCTCCGCGCGAGGCATTTGGTTGGCTTGTTGGATGCGATCAGAATGTTGGACCGTGACTTGTGTTGAAATTAAGAGATTGAGAACAATGTAGTCGCTTTATGCTGGCCGGATGGGATGAATTATGGAACATGGCTCGCTGGTAGGACTATGTCTAGTAGAAAATATATGTGATCGGAACAGGAAGACCATTTGTGCAAGTGAGTGGAGTTGTCCCTTCTCCCCTACTCCTTCATGCTTAATAAAATGGAGTATCGTGTTGCTATATTATGTCCCTAATGTCCCATGCTTTAGTTGTTGAAATAGTTGAGATGCTCTTATTAAATGTTGTTGAATGATAATACTAGAACATTGAACTACCTTTGTGAATCACACACAAGAAATAGATTGATAATACTGCTCATGTTAATGCTGCTGAAATGAATGAAACACTTGAATCACGTACACTCTGTGTAACTGTTGCAAAGATATAAAATGTTGCATGTTTTCTTATAAGCAATGAAATGAATAATAAATGTCCCTTATGAAATAAATGAAACAATATATGTTCCTTGTTGAAAGGAATGATGTGAGAAATGTTGCAATGAATTGATGCAATGAGAAGTGATGAGGCTTAGGATCGAGGAGATCACCAAGTGGAATTATGTTAATGATGGAAATGGTAAGTCGTAGAACGCGACTTGGATGCAATGATATGATACACTGTTGCCTTTAGTTTTATTATTTTTACCATGCGTTTATGTTCACTATCGAGTCGGACATGCATTCGCATGGTCATGGACAACTTGTGCACAAGGGGTGATTGTTTCCTCGGACGGTATGCCTAGGACGTTGGGGCCGTTCTGACCTAGGGGAAATATAAACGTACTTTAAGGGTACGCAGTATCGAGCATTCTTTGAGGCTAGCTACCGACTCTGAATGGCGCGTCGTATACCCTTCGAAGTCCTATATGACAACGTCCTAAATGGTGAATTAACACCAGTGATCATGTAGCAAGGATGCACGCTAATGAATGTTTTGTATAGGCAGAGTAAGTATATCATACAACTTGGCTGAGTAAGTATATCACAAAACTTGTATTTGATGCAGGTACGAGGGAGTAGATATCGGTAAGAAATCACTTAAATGTGATATGTTTATTATACAAGTTAGTTCAACTTGCCGGTTTAACATGCTAATCGAAATAATGCTAAAATATTGCATTTCTATGTGTTTTGCTACAACATGTTAACATGTTAACTACAATGTTGCTACAATGATGCATTCACATGAACAATGCTATAACATGTTTACATGCTTCACTATGATACTGTCATGAACTGTAAACTGATGCTAGGCCCCAAATAGAAAGATCAGTCTTAATAAATGTTTGATCACATGACTACTTAGTGTTGGTTTAGGCGAGTGGGCTGGTTCTGCTCGCCAGTACATGACAATGTAATGACCCACGTTGTGGACACTCTTTTCAGGTGCTCGTGCCTGAAAAAATTCAGTACACGATGATTGGAGTGATCAGTCCTGCGACATCGAAGATTTGTTGGACATGCAGAAACTTTCCTTGCAAAAGATGATGTCTTCTGTTTATAAAGGACAATGTATGGAACATTGTAATCTTATTGTACCGGTGAGTTGTAAGCCAATTTGACATATTGAGTTGTAAGCCAAGTCGGCATATCCAGTTGTAAGTCAATGTATCAAGTATCTAGTGTAAGCCTATACGGCATGTATTTCAGTTGGCTATCAATGTAATGTGAGATGTATTGTAAATTTTGTACTTTGGTACAAGCCTTGTACTTCATTTCAATTATCAATAAAGAGAATACATTTCTACATATCACTGTGTGACTTCAAGTTATCTGCTCGTTTCTGCTACTATGAATCAATAAGGTGTTCTATTCAATAAGAGAGATGTATCATTATTATCTTCAATTTGTCTGCTTGTGCCGTTGCGATGTGTTCCTAATTTGAAGATTATCAATTATGTACCGTCTTTGCCTTGTACAAGTACAATTTGGACTTATACGCATCATGTCCAAGCGTGGACGATCGGTTCCCGAGATAAATGCAAGGACGAATGACTGCGGAATTGGGACATGACAACTATGAAGACACATAATCGAGAGAACACCAAAGAAGAGTATAGGTGACTAGAATAACCCACCACACTACCAGAAAGCTGATGGATTGACCGATCGATCTATCGGATATAGAGGTTAGCTGGTTGGTCAGCTACATAAAGAGAACTACAGAGGGAGACACGGATAGCCGAGCAGTTTGTCGGTTCACTTGGTAGTCTATGATCTAGGTGCTGGGTTGGGTGTAAAGGTTTGTGTGTAAATAAGAGTTTGGGTGATTAAGGAATAGGAGTTCGGGTGAAAAGCTATGTGAAACTTAAGGGTGCAAGCTAGATTGTGAGAAAGAATTAAGAATATGGAGTCAGAAAGGCTAATACTAAAGGAGAGGATAATGAGATTAAAAGAGAAGATATCAAAGGAGAGAAAAACCTGGACAACTGGAGACTAAAATGATCTAGGTGGTTGAGAATATGAGATTAAAAAGGTCACAATGAATAGAAGACTGATATCAAATAATAATTAGGGTTAGGAATGATTTATGGCAGAAAGGATGGATGGTCAGATTAAGCACAACTATGATCAGATAGTTGTAAGTAAAAGAGAAGGGTAAAGAGTTCGCAGTGCGTTAGGGTTTGGGAGAGCAAGAAGCGACAGGGATGGAGTAAGGTGAGCTTCTGCTTTGGGTTGAAAGGAGGAACATGAAGGAAGAGAATGATCGACGGCTTCTACTGTGACGATGAGGATGACGGTGGGTCGAGTTTAGAACAATGTAGAGGAAGAAGGAGAAGAAGAGTTGTTGCATCCGTGACGGCCATGGTTAGGGTTGCGGGTAGTGTTAGGGTGGTTTCAGGTTCGGTTATGGCTATGTTTGATGGCTAGGATTAGGGTTTATGTTTCAATAAAGGGTTAAGGTTAGGCAAGAGGCATAGTGGCTATTCTTAGGGTTTTGGGTAGGCTAGCGGAAATAGATGAAAGTTAGGGTTTGGTGGAGGAAAACAAGCTAGGTAAAAAAACAATCACGTTGTGATACCATGTTGAGAAGTGTGCTCAACATAATTGACTAACCTCATGGATGGACCCATCTTAGGCCTAGGGGGGACGCCTCACCCTATACCCAGATTTTTGGTTTCCTACAATATAAATATAGTATCATATTATATACTCAATATTTTTTGATAAATACACAATTAAGTGGCAGTTAAGTTGGTATGTACTAAATATACATGGTTTGAACCAAGAGGTCTCAAACATCAATCCTTAAGCCCCCCATAATATTTGTTTATTTCACCCCCTCTCAAATTGTTATTTCTTTTTTGGTTTAAGATATTTTTGTCCAGCCCCACCCTGTCACATCCTGATTCCGCCGAATTGAAAGGTTGCCACTGAACGTGATGTCGGACAAGCCCGATTTGCGCTTGTATAAGGCGTGCTCGTGCTCATTTTGTAAAATGTACATTTTTACAGAATTTACAACGGAACACAGAGAAATTAAATGCGCATATAGTAATGAAAGAAATTCTTTATTGATAAGTCTGCAGCGAGAAACATAACGCTGTCAAACAGCCGAGTAGAAATGTCAAACTTGATTTACAACTTGCAAAAATATTGAAATAAGATACAATTGTTCCATACATCATATTTCTTATTAAAATAAAACTCAAAACAGCTCCAGCGGCATCTTCTTCACGTGGAAGCTTTTGCTGAGAGTGCAATGCTTCTAAAGAGTCGGACATGAGCCTCTAGCGTCATTGATCTCCAACCAAGTTCCCAACAAGGATCAGTAAATTGTCATGTACTGGTGAGCGGTCGTAACCAAACTCACCTAAAATCAACATTATACTTTATGTGAGAATAACTCTATTATTTGTGATCTTGCTATCTTGTCTTAGGGTCCATTAACAATTCATATGATAAAATAAAAGGAATATATGATTTTCCACCAATTTGGTGAAACTTATCTACAGTCGATGTCCTTCCCTATATATCAATAATAATTTACTTTACTTGCATAAGACACTGTTATCTATGACAGTTGTCTATACGAAGGTCATCAGCCACGAGCCGTCTCGACTTAAATGGAATTTCGGTATCCTTTACACCGCAGGTAGCTAGCCTCACTGAAAATCTTGCATATTCCGATACAAGTACGTCAGCACCCTCCTTGTTCCCCTAGGACGAATTGGTTTCGTGGCCTTAGAGTACCGTTTCAAGAAACTAAACCTTGTGCACAAGTTATCCATAGTCATGCATGCATATCCAACTTAGCTAAAAAAAAACATATCATGCATGACAATGGAAAACTTAATAGATATGCAACAATTCTCATTTGTGTTGTCACATTGCCTTGAGTCGTAGCCCTCAATACCAACCACCCATTCTAGGATCTTTTCTGCCCAATCCAGGGACTTATTATATGTGTTACCATATATCCTTCAAGCCGTAGCTCGAGATACTACCCAAATTTTTGGACTTTGCATCACCTGCCAACATTTGTTACAACGATATACAATTCATCACTTGATTTACTGGAAATGTGACTATTTATCTTTCTTTATCATTTTGGGTTCTTACTAGGTATCATTGATTAGTACCATACGCAATAACAAGTCATCATTTGTTAAGCGTGATAATAAAAGATTGTTGAAGGATCAAAGTCACTCACTTATTGGTGAATTGCCGAGAGAAAGAGATCTTCCACGTGACGTCAAGCTCCGCTCACTTGTTCACCTGCATTCGCACCAACAACGATTCAAAGTTCTTCTCTCTCAGTAATTCAATATGAATGCGAAGCTAGTGAAAGCAAGTCATGAAAACATTTATCGAAAACATCCACAAAAACGCATCATACAAACCAACAGCGAAAGCGATATCGAAAACCAACAGTGTAAGGGTCTTGAGGCTGAGACTCTTATATAGAATTCTTTTCCCAAGACACAATCCACTGCATCTTGGTTACAATTTCTAAAGCATCTAATCCATAACGAGGAAATGGTCTTAATTCACTGTCCCGATCAATCGATACCGAGAAGGATTTCCCATTATCTTATTCCGACACGGCCATTCCGGCTGCTAGCCCACACCGTGCTCCACAACAGAATCGGGACACTACACATCCTACCCCAAAAAAATTATAATAAACAATTAAAAATAAATAAAATCTGGTCCTCCCTTGACCTTATTTTATGAAAGAATGAGTACAATATATAAGAGAGAATGTCACCCTTTTTAGACGTTTCCTGATACGGGAGTAAACTAAGGCAGCAAGACGAGGCAAAATACATAAAAGGACTCTTGTCTCTTACATAAAAGTGTAAGGGCTTATGAGAAACCTGTCGGAAACTTTAGTTATCCCTTCAATAATAAGATCAGTGAAAAAGTTCGAAAATTTGAAAATAAATGTATAGTCTTCTAATAGTTTGGAAGTTTGGGGAAGAGAAGAATATATAAGCTGAAGATTAGGAGACCATTTAAACAGAGTGGTAACACACTAAAATAAAGCACATATATACTCATACATATAGGGTGATGATATCGTAAGATGGAATCTTTACCATGAGATGTCTAGTCCAGCTGTCCGAAACATAATTGACAACATTAATCACGATCTACACATTCCTAAACCTATATAAATAAAAAGTCGAGTGATCTGGATACGGGAAACTCATGCATCAATTTAGATCAGACTGGCAATTTTTCAGACTTGAAATCCATCCACTTTGGAACACTTGATGCATGGAATGTACACATACAAACCGCCTACTGTTGGTACATATTGTCCGCAGATTACACGAGGTTGATAAGGCCTTATAATTTCAGTCACCAAAAAGGATCCAAATATCAATACAACCGAAATCACTCCAAAGTTGTTCTAGCTTTGACCATGACAAACTGTATTTTGTTCATTGATCATTCAGTAACGCCAGAAAAGAATTGAATAAACGATTAGATGCTAAGGATTCAATGGCACATTACCAACAAGTGAATGCTTGATCTCTATGCACATAATACCACCGAACAAAGACCGTATAAGTTGTCAAGGAACATTGTTATGCTACCAAAAACCTCTAAATCTTCTCAGCAGTATTCTCTATTAATTATCAGCTTTTCTTGAATGGTCCAATGAACAAAAGAACCCTTGAAATTGCATTGGTTATATTTCTACTGAGACCTTTTCTAGGGACAATGAGAAATCTATCCTGGACTTATAAAGCATATTATGCAGCATGCACAGAATAAGCTTACAGTACAACAAGAAAATAACCATTTTTTGGCCTATACAATATTAATTGTGTCGAGAGTAATTAGACTTAAATAGTTCTACGATGTCCTTTAGTCACACGCCAGTTAAGTAATTATGAGGAAGACTCTCCTCCTTTAACCATATGTACTCAAGCCATATCAAAAAACCATCTCATTTAGTTGAGTCTCTTTCTTAACATGGCATCTCTTCTCCTGAGTGATCTTTTATTCTGGTCTTGTCTGCCTCTACAGTTGTATCTACTATTGTTACTGGTCTATGGTGATATATTATTATGCCCTTCATTGTTGTCGTTCAAAATTTAGTATTCTTCAAGTGATCTATTATTGTTTCTACCTATTACTGCTTTCACTACCGTGCAGATAATTAGAGAAGATACCATACCATATCTCATCATCATTGGCTTACATGGGGATCAACATGAAGTCCTTGCTTCTTTGCGCCAGTCCGAGAAGAAATTCCTAAGCAGATACAGGACGTTCTCTATGGTGTATACAGTTTGTTGATGATATCATGGTAGTTGACAAGAGTACAGGGTTAACTTCTAAAATAAAATCGTGGCGATAAACTTTAGAATCTAAGGATTTTAAAGTTAGTAGGTCAAAACGAGTATAGAAATGTAATCCAACCAAAAGTTATATATATATATATATATATATATATATATATATATATATATATATATGTTGTTACGGGCGACGCCTAGGCGCGCCCGATTTGAACAGGTCGCCTCGACCTGCATATTTTACTGCAGTGTAAGGCGAGGGCCGCCTAGGCGCGTCTAGGCGGGCGCCCAGGTTCGCCCAGGGGAGACAACTACGGGCGCCTAGGCGGTGGATCTTAGGATGGGCTATGAACTTTTTACTAATATTTTTTTTGGGCTTTAGGGTTATTATTGTTGCTAAAACAGGTGCTATTATAAAAATTGTTGCTGATTGCTGCCTTTTGCTACTGCTAATGTTGCCTTTTGCCACTGCTACTGTTGTCTTCTCTCTTATTGCAATCTGCTACTGCTGCTGCAGCCTTCTGCTACTACTGTTGCGGCCTTATGCTACTGTTGCTGCTGACTTTTGCTACTGCTGCTGCCTACAATGTTTAGACAGGTTTAGAGACCCAGAAATCTGGGCCGGCGCCTAGGCGCCGCCTAGGCGAGGCGGGCATGGTCTCGCCTCGCCTCGCCTCGCCTAGCGCCCAATACAACATAAATATATATATATATATATAAGGCTACATCCCGATCCAAAGGCCACATTACCGCCCGAAGGCCTCGCACCAACACCGCAACCGCACCGCACCAACCGCATTGCATCCGCACACCACCCGGGCCGCACTGCACCGCACCCCCTTACTTTAAATCCCCATAAATGAATTGAAAGCGCTTCTCCCGTTGCTCAAACTAGCAACCTTCAAGGGCGATGTGCCTCCCTCTAGCCACTTGAGCTAGAGGTCATTGGCTACATATATCCATCATGTTCTAATTCTATGCAACAACATCATTCACAATCTTTACATCATGAATGATTTATTCCATATGCCAAAACTATGAATCATAATTGTCTCTTATCCATTCTGTAGTGTGTATTGATGGATAAGAGATAATTAGGACTCATACTTTTGGCATATGGAATCAATCATTCATGATTAAAGATTGTTAATGATGTTGTTTCATAGAATTAAAATATGATGGATGAAACAGATGACTCTTTCTGGAGTGCTTTGTAGTCATATGTTAACATTGAAGTTCAAAAAAAACAATAAGACAACTGTATGACCAGTCATACTTGGAGCCTTGGGAATTAAAAAACCATGTCTAGAGCGTAGTTTACAGTATCGGCTGATACTGATACAGTTTGGCATGTCCCAATTCGATACGGACCGATACCGATACTAGTTGATACTGACATTTGGAGTCTTCTTTCAGTTAATTCGATAAAAAAAAATTGAAAGAAAAGGACTAATCAGCAACGATGTAAAAGCATAGTAAGGTTGTAAAAGCATGTAGACAAAAACTAACATATCTCATGTAAACCAATGGGCAATGGTGACTTGTTTTCTAAAATTTTAATAATTTATTAATAATTACTTGTTTTTCGATACCAAAAAAATTCGATACTCCTATCTGAGACTGTCGATAATGCCGATACAAATAATCATAGGAAGGGTTCGATACCGATTCCAATATTGCAAACCTTGGTCTAGAATATAAGCTTAGCTAAAATGAGAATGCCAAGATAGATGCATGGAAATACGTTGAAAAATAGAATAAGATATAAGTGTATTTATAAGGAGTTGCAAGGTACCCAATTGAGGATAAAATAAGAGAAAATTGTCTCGTGTGATTTACACATGTAATGTAGACCAATAGATGCACTGGTTAGGAGTAATAAGATATTGGCTAAAGGAGCTGCTAGATCTAGGTTGGCCAATAAGCTCGAATTGATAGTGTAAAGAAAATGTTTTTGTTAATATTATAGAAGTATTTGTAATGTCCCGTCCCGCTCAGTCCAATCGAAGGAATTAAAACGCCAACGGCGTTCGGACTTAGCCATATAACGGCTTGCTCGAAGTCCCGCTCGGTCGAGGCGACTCCTCGCATAGGTGGGTGGTTTCGGTGAACTTGCCTCAGCTTGGCCTTCACACTAATAAAACGAAAATTTTCAAATGCACAAGTAGGCTTAATAATAAAAGAGGCGAATCCACATAGCTAAGGGAATAATTCCAAGCTGAGTTAGATTGAGTTAGAATATGGAAAGATCTCGTAGTCGGCTTAGAAGTGTTGCACGACGTGCTTTCAAATGACACTCGGTCCTTCGTCCCGTGGCTTGGGAGAAAGAAAGTTGGTCTATGTTGCCACAAGGCTACGGACTTAACATAGCCATAGGCGTCGCACGATATAAATGCTTGGTGAAGCATGCACGGCCACTGTCCAATGCCTTGATAAAGCATGCAGTGTCCCAATGTCCGATACTTGGCATAGCCAAAGTATCCCTCAAGTCTGAATGCACATTTCTACGATGCAAGGCTTGACATAGCCTTTGCTCGTCCCATGGGTTAAGTTGTTGCACGATTGAGTTAGGCAACAAGTTATGTCGGGCTAACTAAGTCATTATAAGCACTGTCCTACGATTTCTACGGTTGTCATAGCCACATAGTCCCACGATCTTAAGGCTCATTATATAGAGTATGACTTAAACGGTAGTGTCACATAGAACACAAGTTGATTTAAGGCACGAACCACGGTTGGTTCAGTTAAGAGTTAGCCACGGTCTATGGCACCTAAAGAATTCAAGTTAAGTAGGAAGGCTATGCAGTAGCTGTTTCCTGGGTTTTCAAAGAATGTAGAGTTCAAGCGATGGTTTGTAGCCGAGGCGGTCCCTCGTTTGGGAGTCTCATGGTTCCGAGCACGTTTTGCTCATGTATGGTTTTAATGCACGATATGTAAAGGGTTTTTGTCATAGCACAAGTTAGGCCATGCATTTACGTGAGTCTAGATAAAGTCTCGTAGGTGCGTAGACATGGACAACTTGTGCACAAGGGCGATGTTTCTTCGGATGACAACCTGGGGCCACAGGAATCGATCCGAACATGGAGTAAACACGGTATAGCTGATGCTGGATAGACAACCAGGAATTCGGTGGGATGTTATTAGGCCTAGCTACCTGCATTGACCGACCCATCCTATTCCTAGCTATGTCCACGATGGCTAGTTAATGCCAGTAACCTTTCATATAAATAAGTTGACGAGCTGAGCGGTTATCCGCATGCACGGTGTCGGTCGAATCAAAGGAAGTGTAAACACGGCACAAACTGAGTCAAGAAAATGTATGCACGGTTGCAACACCAGTATGAAGCCTAAGATTTGGCTATAGTAAAGATACGTGCTTCGACACGAGTCGTGACGTCGAGTATTAAGTTGTTGGCATAGAGTTGCATACGTCGAATTTAAGTCATTTCGAGTTAAGTGAAAGAAGAGCCGTTAGCGAGTTCGATTAAGTAATGTTGAGTTGCGAGGCACGACCTCGATATGTTGAGGCACGGCCACGCTGTCACGGCTCAAAGTATAGGCAAGACTAAGTGGAGAAACACTGCCTCAATTATATTGAAGCACGAATAGAGTTTATGGCACAACCAAGTTGTTGCTTTCCAAATATGGGCCAAAAGGTAAGCACGAGTAGATAAGTTGACGTCGTTGACACGAGAACGGTCTAGAGGCAAGGTATAAGTAAGTTGTTGGTGCAAGGCACGATGATGGTCTAGAGACACAAAATAGGTCAAGAGTTTGTCCTAAAATCGATACTAAGACAAGAATAGAAAGACAATCAAAAAGGAATTATGTTGCACAAAGTAAATGAACGTGTTAGTTTTGTATGGGTGGACGAGGAGCTCACTCCACCAGTACAGTTGAGTACTGACACCCACACAGTTTTCCTGTGCAGCCACAGGTAGAAGCTCGTTGGCGCGGAGCTCACTTGGATGCGTCGAGGCACGGAGTTCCTTGGCGTTTCGAAGCGTGCGGCCGCATGGAGTTTGGACTTATACGGGACATAATATATGGACATCGCCTTCTGAAGCATCCGCTGGCTCGTCAAGCTTGTATTGAGAAAAGAGAGAGAGCAGAGAGACTTGTAACTTGAGAGAAGAGTAAGACTGAGTGATTGTAATCATGGCCTCGTGCCACTTTTGTAATCCTTGTTCAATACCAATAAAGAGCTTCTTTTGTTGACTTGTGTTTTGGTTCTAACTTTCCGCTGGCTCATTCAATGTTTCTGCTTCAGGGCTTCTGTGCGACGACCCCGTCGCTTAGCCTGTAATCGGCCGTTATGGAACCCGCCTTGCGTGGCGTAACCTAGGCTCACGCGGCAACACGCTTTAGCCAGGACGAGCGGTCCTACGGAACCGGGGCGTGACAGTAATAGCCCTTAACAGAAATGAATGGAAGAAAACATTCAAATAGCGGACCCGAAAATTTTGGGATATTATTTTGTTGTTCTTTGTAATCTTATACTTGCAAGGTTCTTATACGATGGAACCTTGAAGCATGCATTTTCACACATATAAATAACTGAAACATTTATAAAAAGCAAATTCACTAACCATGACTGAAACATTTTCACTCAAGCACAAAACCCTCCATGCATGTCACAAACATGATCATGGATTTTATGGTACCTTGAAAACCTCCAAAGTACAGGACAATGATCCTTTGAGATAACCATACAAATTCTAAGGTCCTGATTGAAGATAACACACTTAAATTATCAACCCTTTGGTGACCATATATTTATGTAATAATGCCTTCAATCAGGAGCTAAACATAAAGTAGTTCCCTCTAAAACATTGTTAATATTCGTCTGTTTCAATTTCAAGATGAAGAATTGTCAGTTTTTTGTTCTCAATGTTCAGAGCCAGCAGAACATCCTCTCCTTATCCCTATCAATTTACAGAGCTTGTCCACTAGCCAAATTATATTTCATGTGAAGAGCAAAATCAGTTGGTGTCTCTAGTTTACTGAAGTCTTGATGGATGAAGGGAAAGCATGCATGCAAAGCGAAAGAAACAGCTTAATATGTCTTCACCATAACAAAAATTGTTCTGAAAGATTTTGTGTTAAGACTATGAAAGTGTTTGATCACATGCAAGTACTATATGAAGCATAAAGTAATCATTGTCAACGATCTCATTTTATATGACCACAAATTTAATTCACAGTGCAAACAATTCAGAAAATATGATACTAATGGAGGTTTACACAGGCTGGTCAGTTAGTAAGGTCATCCTAGTCATCAAAATGTGTAAGACATCAGATGATTTAAGCAAGCAATGATCATAGAAATTTGAATTCTGTAATTTCAAAAAAAAAAATTGCCTTACAATTTACCACAAAAACTCATAGCTTACAAATACTTTGGATCTCCATAGGAAAGGTTAAGGTTATAAATATCTTCAATTTTGGGTCCTTTGACTGCTAGCTAAGCACACACAATTTGCTTCTTCACTTTCCTCGAACTGTTATGCCATGAGCAACATTATGGTTAAAGAAGCCTTTGAAAGTTAAGAACTTCATTAGTTTAACATGATATTCTCTCTTAATTTCTAAAGGTGGAAGGGTTTGGCATGAAATAGCAAATATGTGGCTGAAGGTCTCCTGTACAACAACAGTATGTATAGGTCCAATGGTTGGGCATGACTACATAGCAAATATCCGGCTGAAGGTCTCCTTTGAAGCAACACTTTTACCATACCTCATTTCAAAAGTCTCATGTATGCTAACTTCACTGTTTTGCCAAAGTACAAAGAACAGTTGATGGCGCTTGCTATTGAATGCCTAGATTGCGCATAGCCCTTTCATGCTTCTTTGTAGAATACTGAAGATGCTGCGGATACTCTTTGAAAGGTATTGAAAGGTAGATTCATGCTTATCCTGTGGATGTGGCATTAAGGAATCCGCTAACAAAACTTTCCTGACTTTTTAGAACTCAGTCCACCATGAAGTAGTGAGATTGTTATCCCTTAACAACTTTAAATTTTGAATGGCTTGCATAGAGACCATATTTTTATACTATATCCATCAACAATCATGCTCGAGTACTTCCCTACACATACACACACAAAAAAACTCGCTGTGGAAAATACTTGTCACAATACTAAATGAGCTTCTACCGTTGCGCATAACATCTAATGCCTAACACCAAACTCCCAACAGCGAGATTATGTATTCCTCGCTTCATTCAACCTAAAGAGAATTTTTTTACCAATATGCTTCTTTATAGTCCTCACTAATCCTCCACATTAGGGCATGAAATCTATGAGTAACCATATCTTACAAAATCACAAAAACTTTGAGGGAAAACTATCCTTAGTAGGCCCGACATGTTGACTTTTGCATACAAGAATTAGATGTCAACATGTATTGTGGATGGAAGATGACAACCTTTCAGTCCATTATATTTCCTCTCACTATTTCACATTCTATCAATGTAAGTGCTTCGGCAAGGATGAGGGTCTCTTACAAACTCAACAACAACAAAAGAGTTGAGAACAGGATTTACGATTTTCTAGATGTATGGTCAAAGAAAGTAAAGGATATCATCCAAAGATGGACTTTCAGCTACCCATATATCAACCATTAAACCTGAGGCAGAGCAAGGAATCATAATTGGAGGTGAGGGGCAGGGCAAAATTAAGAGGTTTAGCATCGGAAGGGATTTCAAAGAAACATAGGTCCTTAAGACTTCAAATATTAGAAGTACTTGTAATTAAGTATATGTCAATTAGGCCACAAATTTGCATACTTATGGAACCTTTTATCTTTTTGTTCTAATTTATTTTTCAAGTTACAGTTTCTTTAGTAAATAAAAAAAAGGTTAGATGGTTCTTCATATCATGTACCCTTTCTTCTAGTTTTTTTTTTCTATGTATTCTGCAATTCTAAAATATGCTCAGAACTTTCTATAATGCATCTCTATGGCTAAACTCGATAGTTTCAGCAACATCTACAATTTGTTACAGTTAAACTACAAATGTCATTCGCCTAAAATCTAAGATCAACGATGAAACCAATGGGGTCAAAAAGAAAAGCCCTTAGTGTTGCCTGCTCTCTGTCAGCCTTATTCAACTTTAGTGTGTGTATTCCCATGTCAATATGTCAAGAAATATTTAAAAGAGAACAACAGCCACTCAGAACAGAAGGAACATGTAGAAGAGAAAAATGAAGTCAATGTAAGGAAACCATGAAGACAAACAAGCTAAAAGGCAACAATGGGAACAAAACATAGAATCTACCATCCAATAATTCATAAATCATTTGTAAAAGTCCATGAAGAACATGATATTCTCAATGAATGTAAGAAAAAATATGGAACAGTAAAATAAACCAATAACTTTGCAACTTTCTTTCAACTATTTAATGATATTGAAGCACAGTTTGATATGATTCACTTGGTCAAGTTAATCATTAAGCAAAAGCCTACATTTTGAGTAACCTAGGTTTCTTAACCATGCTTTTTCGAAGGAATTATCGATATCTTGAGGATTAGATGTCCTGAAACAAACCTACTCAATAATAGCTCTCAGAACATATAATTAACTAATAAGGTCATAAACATCAGTGTAGCAAACACTTCCAAATTTGATGAAACAAATACCAACAACTATGAATTCAAAAAACTTTCAGAAACCTAATGTAAGCATTACCTTGCAGCTTGCTCGGAGAAATACTTCCCAGGCTGCCTCTGCCGCAGCGAATGCAGGTCCCCTCCGGGACAGAATTCCATCACGAGGCAAGAGAACTTCTCGGTCTCGAAGTGCGTGTACAGCGTCGGGAGGAACGGGTGATCCAGGCACTGCAAGATATCCCTCTCCGTCTGCGCCCTCGGCAGCTTCTTCCTGGCCACCAGCGCGGCCTTATCCATCACCTTCATCGCAAAGTAGCTCTGCGTCCCGCTCAGCTCCGCCAAGTACACGCTGCCGATGTCCCCGCACCCCAACCGCTTCAGCAGCCTGAAATGGCTCACCCCGAGGGGCCCCTCCAGGGACCTGATCGCCCGGATGGCCCCCCACCTCGAGTCATTTCCCTTGTGGGGCTTGTTCATGCCAACGCCTGCAAGGAGGCTGCTCAAACTGCTCTCGTGGCTCACTTCGCTGCTCGTGCTCCCCGCGCCTCTGCTCTCCGCAGGGTCGTCCCCGGGGTTCTTAATGTTGCTTGCAACAGCAGTGGTGGCGTCGGACACGCAGGCGGTGACGAAGCTGTCCTTGGCTGGCTCGACGCATTGGGTGAGGCTAACAGTGAGGGCACTCTGGTAGCACTGGCTGACCGAGGACATCTCTTGCTCGGGGCCAACACCACCAAAATGTGCATTGGGGGACGCGACAACTGGAAGGGAGTTGACATCCGGGTCCCGAAGGAGAACCTGTCTGATGATCTCGGTCTTGGCATCCTTGGCTCCAATCAAAGACTGGTTCTTTAGGGTCAAGGAAGGCCCAGAATGGTCCTTTCTTGCAGTGGAGGTGGTGGAGGCAGTCATCTCGTTACTCAAAACACACACAGATTTTCTATTCACATACTCCTAAAAACAACAACAACAAGAAAAGAAAAGAAAAAAAAACATGGGTTTTATCCCCCAAAAAAAACATAGAGAAAGGAAAGTTACCAACTTTACTCAAGAATCTATCAAGAAACAATGAAATATTTCTGGGTTTTGCCAAAACCCCAAAAAAATTTTTACCAAACCAACTTTACTCGTGAATCTATCAAGAAACAATGATTTTTTTTTCCTGGGTTTTGCCGTCACAAATCTATCAGATTCTACTCATATATTCTCCAAAGAACAACAACAACAAAAAATCTTTCCTACAACTACAAGAATTGATCAATATAGCTTTGTTTGAATGAATGGTCACCTTTGAAATGAAGAAAAAGAAGTGGAAGTAGTAGAGTAATGGAGAGAAGTGTTCTTCAAGTGAGGAAGACGATGGATGCTTTGTGTTTGTTTTTACTCCTTCCTCCCATTTTTGTTTCTCTCTCTCTCTCTTTTTCGGAGGACAAATGGAGGCGAGGAGAGGGAAGTTTTGATTGAGAGAGACAAATAGGACTTTAATATGAATGACCCCGCATGACTGCACACGTGGCAGGTGGGCTTGTTTGCACATAATAGGATTGGGTATATCAAAATTTGATGATGGCTAGTCTATTTTAAACTTCGATTTATTTACTAGTTTGCCATTGAAGAAAGTGATCATGGCTACCCACTCTTTGGTATAAAAGTTAATTTTTCTAATTTTGCTATTCTTCTTCCTCAACTCATCCAAGAAGAAGAAGAAGAACAAAAACAACAAAAATGAAAATTTTGATGGGGTTTAAAACCTATTTTTTTTTCTCAACTCATTCTCAGTATCTCCAAGTATAATTGGGGTTTAAACCTTTTTTTTTTTCCATTTCGATTTTCAATTGACGGAGAAGAAGAAAATGAGAAGAAAACACACAAAAATTAAACCCTAATTTTCTTCTCATTTCCAAGTTTGATGGCACCCAAAGGCTCCTCATAATGCACAAACCCTAATATTGGTGGAAACCATAATATTGCTATTCAACTAGTGTAAACAAGGACTGTCCAATTTTCTGGCAGTCCTACAAACTGAATGGACTGCCAGAAAACTGGGCAGTCCTAAGTCACAGCATGTGAAACAAAGAACTGCCCATTTTTTGGCAGTTCTAACTGTATGTTGGACTGCCAGAAGAATGGACAGTCCAACTCACAACATGTGTAACTTTGGACTGCCCAACTATCTGGCAGTCCAGTCTGTATGTTGGACTGCCAGAAGAATGGACAGTCCTTTGTTAAACAGGCTCTGCCTTAGGACTTCTTATTCTTCTGGCAGTCCACCATACAGACTGGACTGCCAGATGGTTGGGCAGTCCATGTCGATACAGATTTTCTCAATTCGAGAATGCTAGGTTTTGATTTAAAAGACTTTAATTCCCATTAGAATACTTACAATTAAAACAAAGAATGAAACGTAATGCACACGAGATCATTTAAACAAACAATTCTAGGGTTTCGGATGAGAAATTTTTTAGAAATAATGGATAATTTCTAGGATTTCAGATTTTCTCAAAATTTGATCATGGCTAGCCCATTCTTCGGTGCCATCGTTCTTCTTCAAAAGAGGAGGATGGTGGAGAAGAAGAGGAAGACTGCCAGACAACTGTGAGGAAGCTTTACGGTTTTGTAATTTCTTCTTCAAAACTTCAAAACTCAAGAAGAGAAGGGTGAGGGTTTTGGAAGAGAGAGAAGGAATTTTACAAATGAAGAAGAAAAATGGGTTTGGGGGGGGGGTGGAATTTGGGACAGCTAAGGATCAAAAAATTGGGCTAGCCTAGTGAAAAACAAGAAAATTTGGGCTAGCCACAATCCGGGCTAGCCATGATCAAAATGTGATGTGCCCATATAACTTGCCTAATATAGGCCCTATTGTCTTGTTAAGTGTTGTGAGTCTTAGGTGGCTCCTATGTGGCATGAGCCACAAGACAATATCTTGTTTATGTGGCAAAACTATATCTCAAAAGTCAATGAGATAGAAAAACTCTCTCCAATGCAAAATATTGAGGAGACAATAAAAAGTATTTTTTTTCAACTTCCAAGACAACTCCTCCACTTCTTCATTTTTTTAAATAAATATTTCTATTCATAATTGATGATATGGAGACAAAGACATTGTGAAGTGCATTGTCTAGATCTAGACAACCAACTTCACATTGTCCTTGTCATGTCATTGCCATGTCAATTTCATGGTTTATTCTACATTTATATTGGAGAAGAATTTTTGAAATGAAAGTTTGTCATTCCTATGTGGCAACCATTTTTTCTAAACTCACAATAGGGTTGGAGATGCTCTTAGCCCATCCATTTCGGGCCTCGTTTGGTTCGCGAAAAGGAATGGAAAGGAAATCAATTTTTTGGTTTTTTTTATTTAGAAAATTACAATTTCTATTAATCTTTTTTTTCGATGTTTGGAAATACTAAAAAATTGAAAAGGAAAGTGAATACTTCAATATGGAAAATTGATTCCTTACTAGGATGGATGGAATCGCTTTTCCTCATAAATTTTCTTCCATTGAGACACACTTTCCTTTCCTACTCAATTTCTTAGCACCCAAACAAAGGAAAGTAATGACTTGCCTTTTCCGACCTCATGATTTCGCGAACCAAACGAGGCCTCGAAGTTCAAGGGCTTACAAACAATAATTAAACTGTTGTAAATTAGAAGAATGGAGGAATTATTTCTTTCATTCACAATGTCAAATCAATTACAGAAAAGTCCTTTATATAGGTTTACAATAAAGGTTATTATCATAATGATAATACCAATTATGGTGATTCCATAATACCAATAACTATGGTAAATCTATCTATGTTTACAATATTATTATAATACCAATAATTATGGTAAATCTATCAATATTTAGAATATTCCCCCTTGGATATTCATCATTAATTTGTTGGTGGTAAATGCGCATTTGTTGTCTCATTAAAACCTTACAAAGAAAAACTCGATGGAAAAAATCTTAGTTAAGAAAAAAGAGTATAACTTGCAAACTCAAAATAATATTCTTTGCAAGCCATACTCCCCCTCGATACAATGAGTCTGTAACAGCTAGTTGGTCTGATGATTAAGTCATCGCATGTCCATTTCGTGTACCAACTTTTGAAATGTAGTCTTTCGTAGTGCCTTGGTGAACAAATCGGCTAGATATTTTACTTGATCTTACTTGCTTGACTCCGATCACTTTCATCTTTTGGAGCTCATGTGCTTAAAATAACTTTGGTGGAAGGTGCTTGGTTCGATCTTCTTTGATGAATCCCTCTGTGACTTTGGCAATATAAGTTGCATTATCTTTGAATATTGTTGTTGGCTCATCTATTACTGTGGGTAGTTGAAATTTTACGCTTATATGGTGAATGATCGATTTTAACCACACACTTTCTCTTCTTTCTTCATACAGTACAATTAATTCTGCATTGTTAAAGGAAGTTGCTACTGAGCCTTGCTTTGTTGATCGCCAAGACATAGATGCATGATTATTAATAAACACATAACATATTTGGGATCAATCCTTATGAGGGTCGAAAAGATAACCTGAGTCTGCATAACCAACTAGACGAGAATTGTTAATGGAATTACAAAAATAAAATAATCACATGTCAATTGTTCTACGAAGATATCTAAATATGTGTTTACCTCCATTCCAATATCTAAGTGAAGGTGCAGAACTATATATAGACAACAAATTATCGAAAAATATAATTTTTGGTCTTGTGCATTGTGCTAGATATAGTAGTGTTCCAATAACACTTAAATACGGTACTAGAACGAAGTTCTAATGAAATATTAATGCATTAATCTCTATATATTGAAAGGATTCTAAAACGATTTATAATAGACAAAGTATATCCACTTTGTACGCCTACAGTTGTATGGAGTTTTGATTTGGATAAAGATCCATTACGATCAAAAGTGGAATATGAAAAAGTTATTGGTCCTGAAGTTACTACATTTCAGGATGGTCTATCTTTCAGCGACCAGACTTTTGAATTGTTTTCTTTTTGTGTTAGGGTTTGTTTCTTCTTCTTCCAGCTAGCCAGAAAGAAACAAAGATGAGCTTTCAGTATCTTGAAGCCGGTGTCGCCCCATAGCGGGCTGGCGATAAAAGTTTTTGAAGCCATGAAATCTTAGGTGGTAAAAGTTTTTTTTGTTAATAGTGTTGATTGCGAAAAATCTGCAATATAACATTCATCAAGAACTGGTTGATTGGTCCCATGGAGAACACCTAGAGCATGGAGGAGCAAGGAACTCTATAACTACATTTGGGTTTATCGCTAATTCCTTTTTACCATAAAAGTCTAGTTCATATATAAATTAGAGACCGATGCAGTTCCTCTTGTTATTCATAATCTCTGATTCAGGAGTTACTTCTGACCTATAGTCTAGGATACTCGGTTACTTCACCTCTAGATAGGTTTATGAGAACAAATTTGATGCTTACAATATGTCGATTACTTTTTTTTACGGTATCGGATATTGGAAATATATGTCACAATTCAAGAAAATGGTGCCAGTCTTCTTTTCGACACCTCTCATGGTATTTTGGATGTCGACGATGTTGATGTCTTGGACTGCCATGTTGGAGACACGTGCAATGCAAGCTTTAGTGCCGAACTCGACCCAGGCAGCAGTATCCGGTGATTTGAACACACATAATTGTTCCGTGAATTTTACCAGGAATATGAGTTTATTTTCTTTTGAAGTATATTCCTATTGAATCCTAGTTGAACTAGGTTTTAGTTGTATTTCATCTTGGAGTCCTTATTGAAATTGGATTAGTAGTTTTGTTTCTATTAAAAATCATGGGTGAAGTTATAATAATACATCAACAGTGTAAGTTTTCTAAATAGAAGTTTATGAATAAAAATAGAAGTTTATGAATAAAAATAAAAGTTACAATGTTCTAGTGGTTAATTTGGGTAAAACTACTTTATCTTTTAAATTGAAGTGCTAGTTCAATGACTATTATTATTATTTTGTTATAAAATGCTCTGAAGTAAGGAGTTGTGACTATTAATTTGGGAACCCATGTCATTTATCCCCCCATAGGTGTGTGACGCAACAAAATCAACTTAACAACTTGTAAGACTTAACATTAATGAAATAAGAACATGCTGTAAATGGAGCATCAGTAACATAAATAAACAGGGACATCTCTTTCACAAATAAATAATGGTGTGCTAATAATCTCAAGAAAATGCAAATATTACCAGATTTAGCTTAAAGTCACACCTACAACAAGGAATGCAGTTAGTCTTTTCCAGTTCTGAGTGCTGGACTCGAGCTTCTTTGCTTTGTTTAGTTTCCTAACAGCCTGGATATCAACAAAAAAATATGATGAATACATTCAGAGGTTGTTCATCTAAAACGTGTTCATCTAGTCAAGGATAATAAAGGGATATTAAACATGGATTGGTATAATGACCCCTCTTTCTTTGTGAGGGCACTTTCAGAATTGGGACTCCAATGATGACTGAGCAAGTTTTTACTAAAATTCTACCAAGATTTATGAGTTATGTTAATCCAAATAACTTCATACTACATCCTGATTGTTGATTAGTGTTACATGTGCAGTCCAGAACATTAAAAACACTAGAATAGAAGAAGTCAACTTGACAAAATATCAAAAGATGCCTATTTATTTTATCGTTCATTAGGATGGGAAATAACCTTGATATTCGGTCATTATATTATATTGCACATAATATTGTTTACCATGTATCTTAAAACATCCAGGGTCATAACAAGATGCAAATGGAGAATATCTTGCATCTATCCGCCATGATGTTGTAAAGGTGTGGTCTATGGCATCTGGAGATAGCATTCATGAGCTGAAATCCAACATGAACAACTTCTATTCATGTGTTTTCCATCTAACCTTCCCCAAGCTATTACTTATCGAAGGATGTCAGGTAAACCAGTGTATACTTGTCTTCTTTTTCTTGAATTATTTTAAGATTTTCATAGCAGAAAGATGGGATACATGCTTGAGAACTTGTAGAATTATAGCCACCAACTTGAATCCAATATGAAGTCATGAAAAGAAATATCATTTCTCTCAGTTTCATATGGATGTTTTTCTTTCTCTAACTGCTTGAATGAATTCTTCTCCATTTCAGATGATGCTTTAGAATGTATCACAACATGTAGGGTCAATTTTTACTACCTTTTACAGCTTTTTTTTAAAGAGAATGCCATGAGAACTCTCCCATTGCATTTCATTATAAAGAGTTTTATGGAGAAAAAGAAAAAAAACTTATGAAATCAGCCTCAAGTGTTTAATGTTTTCTTTTTATTCATATCTTTCTCTGAGAACTATGTATTATAGGTTTACTGGGGGGGATATCAAATAGAGAAATTATATACATGAGAATAACTTTAAACCAACCTCTACAATGTTGGTAAGCCAGGCCTTCAGTTTATTCTGCACTATATGGTAAGCCTGAATTTAAGTAATAGTTCACAATCTAATCGAAATTATTGATCAAGTATTGGCATGCCCATCATCATTCTCTTAGTTGTGGTTTAGTTTCCAATCGAAATTATCAATTAAAACCTAGTTTGATCATGTTGTACACCAATCAGCGATATCGTAGAATATGAACATGTTTTAAATATGGACATGTTGCCTCCATTTGTACAGCAAGCATATTCATGAATATGTACTTTGGTGTATTGGATCATGGGTAAGTGCCTTGCATTTGTAGACAATAATCTTTATACGATAACGGTTTTCTGATGTGTATCTGCAGAGGGTTCATTTTATGGGAAATGTGTATGTGTGCAGCCAATGTACATTTTGACATGTATCTGTAGAGAGGTTTTCTGAAGCTTGTCTTCTTATTTGTTAGAAAAATTAATAATTTTGTTTGTACTACCTTTATTTGTAGGGTACAGTGTTGACTTTTGAAGGGATATACAATGTTTGCTTTTAAAGAGATGTCACTATTTGGTGTTGGTGAATGTTTCAATATTTTGAGGCCGGTTGCCCTAAAAGGGAAAGATGTATATATTTTTTGATTTTAAAATGTAATGGTGATATGTTGGTGAAACAAAAGTTGGAAAAAGGTGATATATTTTGAAATGTAATTAAGATGGTATGATATTTGGATATTTTTAATGAAATGTTTTAAATGTTAGTTAAATTTAATATTTCTGTTGTCTCGGGAAATTAATATGCTTTTTATAACGCATTGAATTATAACCATTGACAGGTGATATATATGTGTGTAAATAACCAGAACAGGACGTTAGAAAGTGTTATGTATAAGTTCTTTTTATAATGTTTCATGTACGTTTTATGAGTAGTTTCAGAACCAGATCATTTTAGCAAGCGTTATGTATATGTATCGTATGTTGGTGCTCTTGGTCCTTGACATGAAGAGAGCTTGATCATAACATGTTTTGTAAAGTTTAGTCCCACATTGGAAAAGTACCATGAGTTATCTCAACATATATATGAGTATGTGTTGTTGGGATATGCACATGGGGTGGTGACCCTAAGGAGGTAACCATGTCGGTGATTTTACTAAGAGGAAAATGATTAATTCCAACAAGAACGTAAGTTGATTTTTGTTGTGCGGGCTCGGACTCGACATGGACTCCAGGTTGTCTCGTGCATGCACGGGAGTGTTCGGGGGGAAGGCGTGGGCTAGCACTCGACTATGTTGATTGTGGGATGATGTAAAACATCAAACTCTATTTTAGAGTATTGGTGTTTTAGTCCCACATCGGATATGAGAGATGGTGAGGTCTCACTCCACTCTATAAATAGAGCCCCCTTGCCTCCTTTCCAACCAAGATGCACCAAAGAAGAGAGTTAAGGGAGTCCGTAAAGTTCAGGAAGCCCGTTTAAGTCACAAATACTGACTGACGAGCGTTCCAGAAGTTCTCTTGAACTTGCTGGTTCCTGGAAGCGGATCGTATATAGGGAAATTTTGCTTTGAGCAATGGTGTTTTTACACCCCAGCATATTTAATCCTCATCTTCTTCTTCTTCTTCTGTTTCTCTGTAACTCGTTCTTCAAGTTTTAAGGCACCTACTGATTAGGGAGGCCTAACTTTGTTCTTGAGATCTATCTCATTTGTGACACCTACTGTGTAGGCTTGCTAAACTCCTTATTTGTGGCACCTACTGTGTAGGCTTACTAAACTCCTTATTTGTGGCACCTACTGTGTAGGCTTGCTGAACTTCTGTTTTCCATCTATATCCACGCCTCGGGACTAACAATCTCAAAGCAAGATTAGTACGATGGAAAATATTAATGCTTCACTCCTCCAAACTGACTACTGCAAGTTGGAAAAGTTTGATGGAGAGCATTATCAAGTCTGGAAGAGGAAGGCCTTTCTCACCCTTCAACTCCGAGACGTTGATCACGTGCTCTTTGAAGAGGAACCTACTATTCCAGATACTGGGTATGTTGCCGCTATAACTGCGGCTACTAAACTTCAGGCCAAATGGAGAAGGGACAATAGCATTTGTAGGCTTCTGATCCTAAATGCTATGGAGAATTCCCTGGCAGAATTCTACTCAAAGAAGGATAGTGCCAGAGAAATATGGGAGTCTGTGGAAAAGCTGTACGAAGAAGACAAAAACAGGAGCAAGATATTTTTCGTCGAGAAATATCACAAGTGGCTCTTTGAAGACGAGAAGGCGATGCTTCCTCAAGTGAAGGAGTTTCTGAAACTTCGTCAGAAACTGGACAATGAAAAGATGCCCCTTGTCGACAAGTTTGTCATTGGAGGGATCATCTCGAAACTTCCTGTTGCATGGAATATGTTCTATGCAAGAATGCATCGGAAGAAACTCGAAATCAGTCTGGAAGATCTCTTGCAAGAAATCCACGTTGAGGACGAGATGCGTTCTCAACATAAGATAGACGCTTTGTCCAAACAATTGGCCGAGGCCAATCTGGTGCAGATAAGAGACTCCAAGGGGAAGCATGCGGCTTCTCACCACAAGAAAGACTTTACTAATCTGAAAGTGAAGGGACCGTCTTTCAAACAGAAGAAGCCCAAGTCCAATGTGACTTGTTTTAACTGTGGCAAGAAGGGCCATTACAAGAGTGAATGCAGATCCAAGCCCAAACAATTAGAGAAAGGTGAGCCTAGTAAGGTTTCTTTGGTTTCTAACCTCGTTGCTATGATCACTCAGGTCACAACTGAGGGGGCTGACTCTGACTGGTGGATAGACACCGGTGTGATATGCCATGTCTGCTCTGGGAAGGAATGGTTCATCACGTACCAGCCAACTTCTGAGAAGATTGTCATGGCGAACCAGGCCCAAGCTGAAGTTCTGGAGATCGGGAATGTGGAGCTGAAACTCACTTCCGGGAACACTCTGACGCTCCAAGAAGTAAAGCATGTTCCGGTGATTGCCAAGAACCTGATCTCTGGAGCCTGCGTAGCAACGCAGGTTTGAGGACGGACATTAATACTGGTCAGATGGTGATGTCCAAGAAGGGAACATACTTCGAAAAGGCTTTTCAAACCGAAGGGATGTTTAAAATTCAGCTTGTAAACCAGTCTAATAAAATAAATACAATCGTCCTTTCTGACTATTCTCTTGAGTTGTGGCATAATAGTCTAGGACATGTTCATTGTAAAAGAATAAACAAAATATCTAGTCTAGGACTTATCTCCAAATATGGGGGTAAGGTAGAGAAGTATGAAGTATGTGCTCAGACTAAGATCACTAGAAAACCCTTTCATCGGGTCAATCGAAGCACAAATATTCTGGAGTTGGTACACTCCGATATCTGTGACTTCAAATAATTCTCTACAAAAGTCGGGATAAAGTATTTCATAACCTTCATAGATGACTTCTCTAAGTACGCATTCATCTACTTGTTCAAATCTAAAGACGAAGCGTTTGAGAAGTTCAAGGAGTTCATGGCCGAAGCTGAACGGCAAACTGGACAACAACTCAAGTGGTTGAGAAGTGATCGAGACAGAGAATATCTGTCTCATGAATTCGCATCATTCTGCAAAGAATATGGAATCATCTGCAAGACCACTGCTCCGTATTCTCCTCAATCTAACGGAGTAGCAGAGAGGAAGA
The DNA here is from genome assembly GCA_029216955.1 of Iris pallida. Classification (NCBI taxonomy): domain Eukaryota; kingdom Viridiplantae; phylum Streptophyta; class Magnoliopsida; order Asparagales; family Iridaceae; genus Iris; species Iris pallida. The sequence goes on along the minus strand of JANAVB010033220.1, from coordinate 3,763,481 downwards.
ACCGAACGTTGACATAAATGATGAACTCAATGCTGCTAACTGCAGGTCTTCCAAAATGTTACTGGGGAGAAGTTGCATTAACGGCCACTTTCATTCTGAATAGAGTGCCTTATGCAAGTTCTGACATAACTCCTCATGAACTCTGGTTCAAAGTCAGACCTAACTTGAATGTTATTCGAGTATGGGGGTGTTTGGCTTATGTGAAGCTCCCAGATCTGGAGATTCAGAAGCTGGGGATAAGGACTACGAAGGCGATCTTCTTGGGATATGCCGAGAAGAGTGATGCCCAGAGATTCCTTGACATTGAGTCAAATCATATCATCGAATCTCGTGATGCTGAATACTTTGAAGACAAGTTTGCATGACACAAAAACATTATTCTTGCAGACATTCCGGAGAATGATGTAGGTGCAAATGAGACTGAGGTCTCATATGAACCAGTAGTCCAAGATGAAGTTGTTGGTGGAGAAACAACAATTGAACCAGAACTCGCTGAGCCGTCGACGAAGTGAGCAAGGAGACCGAAGAGCTTCGGAGATGACTTCGTCACCTATCATGTGGAAGCAGATCCACTTACCTATGATGAGGCGATGAAGACCAGAGATGCTATCTTCTGGAAGGAGGTAATAGACAATAAAATTGACTCAATTACTTCCAATAAAACATGGGTGTTAGTTGATTTACCCGAAGGAAAAAAACCCATCGGATGTAAGTGGATCTTCAAGAAGAAGATGAAAGTTGATGGAACCATTGACAAGTTCAAGGCCAGGCTAGTGGCCAAGGGATTTTCTCAAAAATAGGGGATCGACTACTTTGACACATATGCTCCAGTAGCACGGATGACAACCATCAGATTGTTGATTGCCCTTGCAGCAATACACAAACTGGTGATACATCGGATGGATGTGAAAACAACATTCCTGAATGGCGAGCTGACCGAGAAGATTTATATGCAACATCCAGAAGGATTTGTCGTCAGAGGCCTAGAAGACAAAGCTTGCAAGTTGGTAAAATCTCTATACGGCTTAAAGCAAGCTCCCAAAATGTGGCATGAGAAGTTTGACAAAGTTATCAGATCAAACGGCTATAGGGTCAGCAAAACAGACAAGTGTGTCTATACTAAATTTGCTGACGGGAGAGGAGTCATCGCTTGTCTGTACGTGGACGACATGCTAATCTTAGGTACGGATATAAGCTGTGTCACTGAGACAAAGAAGTTCCTCTCGACAAAGTTCAGTATGAAGGACTTGGGGGATGCTGATGTTATCTTGGGACTCAAGATCATCCGGACGGACACTGGATTGGCACTGCCATAATCTTATTACATTGAGAAGATGCTCACTCGATACGGGTATCATGATCTTCCCATAATTGATACATCGTACCGAAGTGATCAGAAGCTGGAGCCAAACTCGAAGGAAAGCGTCAGACAATTGGAGTACGCTAGAGTCATCGGAAGTTTGATGTACACTACTACTGCCACTAGGCCTGACATAGCTTTCGCTGTGGGAATGCTGAGTCGATTCACAAGCAATCCAGGCGTTCAGCACTAGAAAGCTGTGAAGCGTGTTATGAGATATCTCAAGAAGACTCAGACATATGTACTGCACTTCAGCGGAGAGCCGCCGGTAGTAGAAGGCTTCAGTGATGCCAGCTGGTGCTCAGAATTGGAGAGCGAGAGGTCCACTAGTGGATTCATTTTCACAATGGGTGGAGCTGCTATATCGTGGAAGTCAAAGAAGCAGACTATCCTCTCGCGGTCTTCTATGGAATCTGAGTTCTTTGCACTTAATACCGCAGCAGATGAAGCAGAATGGCTTCAGGAGCTCATGTATGATCTTTCAGTGGTTGGAGCGCATATACCGATAATTTTGATATACTGCGACAACCAAGCGACTGCGGCGGTGGCATCAAATGATCTCTTCAACGGAAAGAAGAGAACTATGCGATTAAAGTACAGGACAGTGAACGATCTCATCAAGAGAGGTGTCATTGCAGTAATTGATGTTCGGAGTCAGGAGAACCTGGCGGATCCGTTCACGAAGGGCCTCAAGCGTCAGCTGGTTGAAGACACAACAGAGAAAATGGGCTTGAAGGTATTCTGATAGTATGTTTTTATAATCCTACTATAAAGTTTTATGTTATTAGTTCAAAGAGAAATCTACTAGACATCTAACTTTCGGTTCAAGGGAGGACCACTGACTGGAAAACTATCAGGTAACAGTGGGTACTTATTCTTGGGAATATGGAAGGGTTACGAACCCATAACCACTGTTGTCTACTATGTGTTTTCTGTGGAAAACGGATCCTGTGTTGAGGTTGGCTTAAATGCCTTAATAAGTTCTCAGGCAAACTGAATGCCTGGTGTGCTTTATAGGAAGCACGGTAGCGCAGCACTACAAGGAGTAAAACTCCATGCTACAGTGGGATGACTCCACCATGAGGTTTCCAGGTAGGGGTAATGCCTCGGCTTTGTAAGCCAAGTCATAGCGGCGTAGCACTGCAAATAGGTAGGTAGCCTAATGCTGTATGATGAAATTAAAGAGTTGTAGACAGCAATACAAAGGTGAGGGTGACCCCATATTACAGTGGCACGACACCACGATGAGGTACCCAGGTAGGGATAAAGCCTCGGCCTTGTAAGCCATGTCGTTGTGGTGTAACACCGCCAGGAAGCCTTAGGCTTCATGCTGTGTAGAATGGCACTACAAAGAGGCTGTGACCTCATGCTGCAGTAGTGTGATACTACGATGAGGTTCTCGGGTAGGGATAATGCCTCGGCTTTAGGCCATGTCATAGCGGTGTAGCACCGCAAGGAAGCACAAGGCTTTATGCCACGTCTCTTTAATAAAGAACTTACCTATAGTGTACGGAAAGAGATATCAGGTCGTCTCTTGAGGGTAAACTTGTAGATGCCCAAAATTATACACTGAAACCAGGCTGGCACAGGGCCTTTAATGTGCAGCCAAAAGCACATGTAACTACACTTTATGAGTAGGAAGAATTACAATTGTGGTGCAGAATTCAAGGCATAGTCCATTCTTGTATCGCATTGTTATTTAACCCATGCGAGAAGATTCAAGTCGTTAGTGACATCTATCCTAATAAAAAATGGATAGTTACTGTGGGGAACGCTCAACCCTAGACACATATATATTATGAGATATATGGGGGATTATTGGTGCTCTTGCTCCTTGACATGAAAAGAGCTTGCTCTTAACATGCTTTGTAAAGTTTAGTCCCATATTGTAAAAGCACCATGAGTTATCTCAATATATATATGAGTATGTGTTGTTGGGATATGCACATGGGGTGGTGACCCTAAGGAGGAAACCATGTGGGTGATTTTACTAAGAGGAAGATGATTAATTCCAACAAGGTCGTAAGTTGATTTTTGTTGTGCGGGCTCGAACTCGACACGGACTCCAGGTTGTCTCGTGCATACACGAGAGTGTTCGGAGGAAAGGCGTGGGCTAGCACTCGACTATGTTGATTGTGGGATGATGTAAAACATCAAACTCTATTTTAGAGTATTGGTGTTTTAGTCCCACATCGGATATGAGAGATGGTGAGGTCTCACTCCACTCTATAAATAGTGCCCCTTTGTCTCTTTTCCAAGATGTACCAAAGAAGAGAGTTAAGGGAGTCCGTAAAGTTCAGAAAGCCAGTTCAAGTCATAAATACTGACTGACGAGCGTTCCAGAAGTTCTCTTGAACTTGCTGGTTCCTGGAAGCGGATCGTATAGAGGCGAATCTTGCTTTGAGCAACGGTGTTTTTACACCCCAGCAGATTTAATCCTCCTCTTCTTCTATTTCTCTGTAACTCATTCTTCAGTTTTTAAGGCACCTACCGACTAGGGAGGCCTAACTTTGTTCTTGAGATCTATCTCATTTGTGGCACCTACTGTGTAGGTTTGCTAAACTCCTCATTTATGCCACCTATTGTGTAGGCTTGCTAAACTCCTCATTTGTGGCACCTACTGTGTAGGCTTGTTGAACTCCTATTTTGTATCTATATCCACGTCTCGGGACTAACATCTTAGTCATAACGCTTTCGGACAGATATGTTATATATAATGATAATATTAATGTCGTTTTCAAATTTAGTGTTATATATAATTGACTTAATTATCTCGTTTTTTATTAAAAAAATGTCATATAAGTGTATATCGTATATAACGGTTTTCTAAACTTTTATAACACTCGTGTTCATGACGGTTGCCTACTTCAAAAAAAATTGTCATAAATTGTCATATATAATGGTTTTACCTGTCATAAAAAGATATTTTTCTTGTAGTGTCTACTTACAAAACGAGACAAAGTTTTGTTTTTTCCAAGCCTTTCATTTCAAATTCTTTCTTCAAATAGTTTGTAGTTTTTACCAATTCTGTAGGACACCCAATCAGGTTTATATCATCCATATATACTGCTACTATAGATAATCATTTTCGAATTTCTTAATGAAGATACGTGGACAAATTTGACTATTTTGTATCCTTAGTCAAATATATACTAAGATGATTATATCATATTCTTCCTGATTGTTTTAACCATATAATGGTCGTTTACGTTTAATTGAACACATGCACTTTGACTTAGTCTCTGGCATTTTAAATCCATTTGAAATTTTCATATAGATGTCAGTATCTAAGTCTCCGTACAAATATGTAGTTACAACATCCATAAGTCTCATATCAAGATTTTTAAAAATTGCGAGACTAATTAGATATAAAAAAGTAATGACATCTGTGAGAGTATGTCTCTACATAGTCAATTCTAGGTCTTTGGGAGAAACCTTATGCTACAAGTCAGACTTTGCATCTTTCAACTTAGCTCCTCTGATTTCGTTTTCTCATGAACACTCATTTGAAAACAACATGGTTTGTTCCCTTTGGTGTTTCCACTATAGGTCCAAACTAGAGCTATCAAGTGGGTCGGGTCGGGCCGGGTCGGGCCGGGCCAGGCTATGGATGAAAATATTAAGCCCAGCCCGTCACATGACCCACGGCACGGCGGGCTTCGGGTCGGGCCGGGCCAGGCCAGGCCAGACGAGACCCAATATAAGGGACCGGGCCGGATCGCACTGGAGGCCATCATTTTAATTCAATTTAGTTTAATATATACATATATCATTCATGGGTTTTTATTTCATTGATCAATCAATAGTTTTTGTATAAATGGCTCTACATGGTTGGCCATATATATGTGACCAAGTGAAGTGAGACATGCACGATAAAGTTTATAGCTGATGGCAACACTTTGACTAAGCTGATGTATGGATGCATGCATGTATGTTGTTGTTGCAGCAACTTCCAACTAATATATATTAAAATGAATTGAATTGAATTTCAACTCAATTCAATTCAAACATTCATTTCATTTCAATTCAATTCACTACTACACTATATAATCATAATAATAACAGAGGCCACCACAACTTGCACTTGTTGCTTTAGGCAGTGGTACAAGTCATATTTGGAGGACAGAGTGTTTGTTGTGTACATATTTTTCTTTTATTTTCCTTGTGAAAGTGACAACACTGTTGTTAGATGTAGGATTTGGGACAAATCAAAGAGATTGCGCAAGGGATGTTGCAACCGGGTCGAGCTTCGGGCCGGGCCGGGCCGGGCTTGGGATTCGGGTCGGGTTGGGCCTATATTATGGGCCAATATACGTGGCATGGCCCGACCCAATATACGGGGTCGGGCAAACCCGGGCCTACGATTAATCGGGCTGGGCCGGCATATGGGCCAATTTTTTAGGCCAGGCTCGTGTCGGGCTGGGCCGGCCCGGCCTAATTGACAGGTCTAGTCCAAACACACCATGTTTTTCCAAAGATTTTAATTCTGCTTGAATAGCATCTTTCCACATTGGCTAACCTTTTCTTTGTCGAAATTCATTTATAATACGTGGTTCATGCGAGACTCGTCCCACAATATCGATATTTTTACACGGATACGTATTTATACTGTATTCTGTATTTTCTTGACTTTCGATAAATAGTAAAAAAACTTGATTTTTGAGACTTTACTCCTTGACCGGCATACCATCGGTATACTGTTGTGTACCGATGGTATACTGTCTGGGAGATATTTTCTACTTTTAGATATTTTCGATTTCAGATATTTTTATGAATAGTGTTCAGATATTTTCGTGAATAGTATTTAGATATTTTTATGAATAGTAATGATACATTCTATTATCCATGGTTTCTTGGTTTTCTTCTGAACGGTCGAGATCGATACAGATTGAGTCACGGATCGCGATTGGACTGTCACGATTAATTCACCTTCTCTATATATACGATATCATTTCTTTTCAAAAATTCTTTCTACGATCTATACACTCTTCTTCTCTTCTCGTTTCCTCTCCATTTTCCTCGTGAGTAAGGAGCATGGTCTCGAGGCCTCAAACTGTGGTTTTTGTACCCCATTTGGTGGTGGAGTTGAAAAGTTAGGCTTGGAGCTATATTAAGTAAGTACATCTTGCCTAACTACTAGACGTATATTATTTTTTGTTTTTGGTTTCTTGTGGTATTGATAGTACAGTATTGTCTAGTACGTATTTTACTAAATATGTTTCTCTCATGATTATCATCATTTTGCATGTCTCGAAATTTGATTTGAGCTAGATTTTGATTTCCTGGTTGGCCTTATTATTTACTCAGTAGGAAAACACCGTATCGAAAATGATACAGGAGTACTTACCTTGAGACTTAGTATATGCGTTGTATACGACCTTCCTCTAGTATTGTTTTCATGATTATACTTGAATTCTATAACTTTTGGGATGAGATTTGGTTTTCGAAATTTGTTTCAAGTCTTTAGTGTTATTCCTCGACACAAACGACATACCGTCGGTATACCGGTGTACCGATGGCATACCAGTTTATGGGTCATTTTTATGTTAAAAACCTGCTATTATAATTAATAGTATATCGTCGGTGTACTAGTCTGTACCACCTGTATACTGATCATGTGCATTATATTTCACAGCAAATTTTGTGTCCCCATTGTCCGATATACCGCCGATATACTACAGTATACCATCAGTATATCGGAGTATACCATTAGTATACCGCTAGTGTACACATATTTGATAATTCATGATGTTGTTCCTATTTTTTGATTTCTTCTTGCTTATTGCTTTCTTGTATATGCTATGCCATGTTTTTGTCACGCTTTGATTCTGCAGAATCGATAGTCGAACTCCGGACGTGATGCCATGCGAACCTAAGTTGCGTCCACGCAAGGTATGTCATAAGTTATCCGAAACACAACAATAGAGAGTACGTAGATAAATTGAACAACACATATGATATAAAAGAAAATTCATTTTATTGATAATAGACATCATTTACATGACTCAATTACATCTTGATGCCGCGTAGGCTTATAAACTTGACTCAAAATGAAAGATAATGAGATAGTCGTTCCATACATTACATTCCTTTTTTATAACCAGCATTTACAAACCACCTGGAATGGTAGGGAGTCATGACATCTTCCTTGGACTGATGTAGAGAGTCTTCAAAAGGGTTCAAAAAAGCCTTCTGCATGCCGCGAAGCTTCAAAAATGTACATCGCCTTCAGCTAAGTGGCACGACCTGGTTGATTGGGAGCACCTGTGGAGAGCGAGGATTAGTACGTTCACATGTACTGGTGAGTGACTAATTTAAATCTAGTCTCTCATTTGGTTGAAGAAGTTATCTGATATATTGATTTTTCTAGCCATCATAGTAAATTTCATGAACATAATCTCAGTAGGCATAAGCAAATATAAATTACCATAAAACTTACACATGGTAAAGCATGCCATTGCACCCTGAACTTACCATGTTCTTCTTTGTCAATTGTTATCATAACTAACAGAAAATTGCACGTGCTTTAAGTGAAGGTCACTGACAAGTCTAGCCATCCTGGACGTTATAGCTTGGTTTAGACGGCGACCCTTCCAGCGCGGTGTGAACCCGTTGAAAATTTCCCAAATGACCCATGCTAACACCTAACACATCTATCCATGTTCCTCCTAGGCCGAAGCAGTTTCGTGGCCCCTGGGATACCGTTCGAGGAACCTAACCCTTATGCTTAAGTTGTCCATAACCGTGCAAGACTAAGTTACTTACTCAAGTATGGTCTACAAACATTATGTTATTTAACCAATTTCAACGTATCTTGCCTTACCATTGCAAATTTATTCATAGCATCAATATTGGTATAACACAGTTCTATGGTATATATGTAAAAGCAAGCATGTAATAGCTCTGAGAATTATGTACGCAGTAAAGTATGCGACAGTTACATGAATATAAGCTTTTGTGTTTGTGCATCTACGGCTAACATTTTATTCGTATTTATAGTATCGATTAGTTTGAGGCAAGAGGGTTAAAAGGGAAAGAAGGGTCATTCACTCACTTTGGTTTTTTGCTTGAGGTGAGAGACCGGTTGGTTGCGCTTAGATGGCACCTACGCGATGACCTGAAATCGCATAAGCAACTGATCAGAACACTAACATGTTCAATGAGTTCGATAGAAAATGCAAGTTCGAAGAACGCAAGCCATGAAAACCATAAAAAACATTCACAAAAACATATTTAGAAAACCAAAGCCAAATAAGCAAATACGGCATAAAAAATAGAGCAATGGGAGGTCTCTTCCGACTTAGCTGCAAAGTCCATCCTCGAGGCACAACCCACTGGTTATGGGACTTGATTTCGAAGAAGCCATTCCATAACAAGGAAAGAATCTTAATTTAATAGGTCCCGTTTAATAAATTCAATCGATCCCGATCAGTCGGTTTCGACCAAATCGATAGCGACAATATTCCTTTATCACACACCCTGTGGATGGAAAAAGGAACACGATGTAGGGATGGGGCACTACACCATAACCAACTAAAAAAAATTTTGTTCTCGAAACTTAAGAAGAGAGCCTACCTCTAAGAAAACAATGGAGGAAAATTTTCCCTCATCTCTGAATCGAGTTCCCAGGTTGACTCTTCAACCGAATGGTTTCTCCAAAGATCACGAATGAGGGGGATCGCACGATTTTGAAGTAGTTTGTCCTTGCACTTCAAGACTTGGACCGATTCTTCCACATATAATAAGTCTGCATTTAGCTCCAGCTGACTAAATCTATCACGTGGTTTGGATCGCGCACATACTTACGTATTTGTGAGACATGGAAGATATTATGCACATTTGACAACACGGGTAGCAAGGTAATTTGGTAAGCTACTGGGACGACTCGCTTCAATATTTGGAAATGACCTACAATTCTTGGACTAAACTTTCCTTTAACTCCAAACCTGGTGACTCCTCGCATAGAAGTCACCTTTAGAAACACATGATCGCCCTCCCAGAATTCGAGTTATCGTCGATGGTTGTCCACGTAGATCTTTTGCTATCTTTAAGCCATCTTTAATCTCTCTCTTATCAGTTTGACCATTGCCACAGTTTGCTCCACCAGCTCCGACAAGAATCTGTCACTCTCCGACTTCATCCCAGCTAATGGGTGATCTGCACTTCTGCTTGTACAATGCTTTATACGGTATAATTTAGATATTGTACTGATAGCTATTGTTATATGCAAATTTGGCCAACGATAGGTGAATATCCCAGCTTGACTTCAAGTCTATCGCACAGAGCCGTAGCATGCCTTCGAGAATCTGATTCATTCGCTCTGTTTGGCCATCGGTTTGAGGATGATAAGCAGTGCTAATCTTCAACTTAGTCTCCATTGCCGACTAAAGGCTTTCCCAAAAGTATGACAAGAATCATCCATCTCGATCAGAGATGATGGATACTAGAACACCGTACAGTCGAACTATCTCATCAAGGTAAATCTGAGCCAGTCGATTGACACTCCAAGTAACTTTGATGGCGATGAAGTGCGCTGACTTGGTTAGTCTATCGATGATGGACCCAGACGGCATCGTTCCCCCGCGGCATCTTCGGCAGGCTAATAATAAAGTCCATGGTTATATGCTCCCATTTCCACTCTGGTATGGAGAGGTTTTGTACCTCTCCGCCCGGCCTCTGGTGTTCTACTTTAACTTGCTGACAGGTTCACTGTGACACGAAGAGTGCCACGTCCTTCTTCATGCCGTGCCACCAAAAGATTATGCGGAGGTCCTTATACATCTTCGTGCTATCGAGATGCAAGGAATATTTTGCGTAGTATACCTCCGACAATATTTTCTTTCCTATTTCTAAGTCCTCCGGGACGCATAGCCGACCCTTTACCCACAAAACTTTGGCCTCGTCTTTCGCAAAGTCGGTCGCCTTACCCGTTGAAATGAGATCTCACATCTTCTTCAGGTATGTATCGTCCTTCTGAGCGGACTTGATCTTTTCTAATAAGCACGATTCTAGCCGCAACGGTGCCATTTTAGCCCCCATGAATTGAACCCGGAGTTCAATGCCCATTCTTTCTAAGTCCCGCAGTACACTTTTGTTGATGGATAGCGAGGCTATGTATTTTCTGCTCAAATCATCGACCACCACATAGGCGTGTAGTCAATCATCAAGTCATAGTCTTTGATCTGTTCTAGCTAGCGCCTCTTTCGTAAGTTCAGCTCCTTTTATGTAAAAAGATACTTGAGGCTCTTGTGATTCGTGTAAATACTACACGTCATGCCATAGAGATAATGAAGCTACAGTTTTAATGCAAATACAATCGTCGCCAATTCTAAGTCATAGGTGGGGTAGTTCTTCTCGTGTGGCTTTAGCTGCCGGAAAGCAAAACATATCACCTTATTCCGCTGCATCATGGCCGAAAGTATTACTGAAGATATAAAATCCCTCAGTCCCTTCTGGAAGTGCGAGTATCGAGGTCGAAATGAGTCGCTGCTTCAACTCCTGGAATAAAGCTTCACAGTCGTCTGACCATTCAAACGCAACTCCTTTTCGAGTGAGGTGAATCAACTGTGATGTGATCTTCGTGAAGTCTTTCACGAAATATCTACTGTATCCCGCTAAGTCAAGGAAGCTTCAAATCTCATTGACTCACGTAGGTCGTTTCCAATCAACAATGGCTTCAACTTTCTTCTGATCAACTAATATGCCTTCGGCGGAGATGATGTGCCCAAGAAATAATACACTGTCTAGCTAAATTCACATTTGCTCTACTTTGCATACAACTGGTTGTCACGACGGGTCTGAAGCACGATCCACAGATGCTGTGCGTGTTGTACTTTATCTTTCGAATAGACAAGTTGTCTATGAAGACTACTACGAATTAGTCAAGGAACGAATGAAACACCCGATTCATAAGATCCATGAAGGCGGCAAGGACATTCGTTAGGCCAAATGGCATCACCAAGAACTTATAGTAGCCATAATAAGTACGGAAGGCTGACTTCGATATGTCGTCCGGTTTAACTTTGAGTTGATGGTAACCCGATCGAAGATTAATCTTCAAAAATATCGAGTTGCCTTGTAGTTGATAAAAAAGGTCATCGATGCAGGGCAGGGGATATTTATTTTGGATGGTGGCTTTGTTGAGCTTACGATAGTCTATACAGAAATGCATCGACCCATCCTCTTTTTCATGAATAATACTGGGGCTCCCCATGGTGAGATGCTAGGCCGTATGAATCCTTTGTCGAGTAGCGCTTGCAACTGCACTTTGAGTTCCTTCAGTTCTGCAGCAGCCATTCTGTACGAAGCTTTAGAAATTGGATAGGTATTGGAGAATGTGTCGATGGTAGACTCAATCTCTCGATCGGGTGGCATGCCAGGTAGTTCTTCTGGAAACACGTCGAGGAATTCTGCCACAACGTCAGTCTGATTTGCGTTTTCACAATCCGACTGCATGTCGCGCACGGAAGCCAAGTAGCCTTCACAGTCGGAATGCAGCATCCTCCGAGCAGATATTGCAGAGATCATCATGCAAGCCGTCGATGCTTCATCGCACGAGTAGTAGAATTTGGTCTCTCCCAACAGACGGAAGGTGACGGTCTTTCTAGCACAGTCAATGGTGGCTTTGTAGGCGCTGAGCTAATCCATCCCTAGTATGATGTCATAGTCCTTAATATCTAGAACTATCACATCTAAATATATTTTTATACCACCAATATAGATGATTTTGTCTCTACAGCCTGTGTGTGTAAGTAGTTGCATGCCTGACGGTATGCTAACACTAAGGTTAAGGCCTAGAGGTATCACATGAAATTTGTGCTCAGAGGCAAAGTTTGCCGATATAAAGCTATGAATGGCACTTGAATCAAATAGTACATGAGCAGGTTTGTTACTAAAGAGCAGTATACCTGTCACGACTATGTCAGATGCGAACGCTTCATCCTGGGTTATGGTGTAGACTCGCCACTGGGCATTAGAACGACGGTCATGGCCATTTGCATGTGCGCCTGGAGGAACTTGAGGTGCCTAGCCTCGATTTTGTGGGGGTTGATGTTGAGGGGCGTTTGGTCTTCGTGGACAATCCCTTCGGTAGTGGCCTCTACGACCGCAGTTGTAGCATCCTCCCAGGTCAACTTTGCAGTCGTTTGCGTGATGTCCATTGCTACCGCACTTGGTGCAGCGAGCTCCCTGGTTGTAAACCCTCTTCCCAAATTTTTCTAATTATTTTTTATTTTGTTTAAAGGTAATTTTTGTCAAAATTCTATAAAAGATATTTTGGAATTATTTTGGTTATCAAAAACTAGTTTTAAATAATTGATTTGAAATTACTATTTAGTTTTATAAAAATATTTGTTCTCAAATTTGGTTATTCGAAATATAAAAATATGTCGTCATTATTTTTAGTCTTTCAAAAGTTGGCCTCAAAAAGGGGATTTTTAAATCATATTTAATTATTTTTCAACAAAATGATTTTGGTCAAATTTTTGGATTTATAAAAATATATACCTTATGTTATCTATTATTCTTTATTATTATGATAATCAAATTATTCAATTTTGGTTTGAATTTATCTGATTTGATGTACTTAGTTTTGAAATATTTATTACTTTCCTTAATTGGTAATTCATTTATAAAATTAGATTGAATTTATGCAACTTAAACTATTTTATATTAATTACTGCAATCATTAATAGATTGTGATTAGATCGATTTTTATTTAAATGTTATTTGATTTGGATTTGAATTTATATGATTTAAACTTTTTGATAATATTAGATGATTGATTTAAATTAATATGTTATTATCTACTAATGAGTTTTTTATTTAAAATTTATTTATTCGATTTAAATTAAAGCGGGGACTTGTCAATATGTGAAACCCGTAATTTCAGAAAATAATTTTAAATTAGTTAATATAATTAATTCTCAATTGTTAATTTAGGAAATTGCATTTTTAGAAAAATTATTAAAACTGGAAATTTTATCAAAAAATGTAATTTTCTAATTAATTAGATATTATGTTACTTAGAATACAATTATTATTATTTTCAAGAAAATAAATTGATTAGACTTTTTGTTTGTCAGCCAGACCCGAACCCAATTGGAGCCATAAAATAATTTTAGAGTTTTTAGTTAAAATCCGTAAAATTTCGGTTAATTAATAGATATAATTTTATTAGCTAAATTATTATTATAATCATTATTAATTGTTAATTTAGGGATTATTATTTCATGAAATTTTTTTGGCCTGACCAATTCCGGACTTGTCTCAATCCATTTCTGAATCTGAACCCAATCTTGATTTTTCCAAAGAAATCTTCAAATCTATTAGTGTATGGATATGAGCCAAATCTCGGTTGTGAACCCAATTTATAAAGATATGTATATATAAATAAAAAAAATTTATTCTTCTCTTTAAAGAAAGACTTTATTATTTTTAGTTGTCCTAAGAACTCTCTCTCTCTCCCCAGCCAAAAACCTTTTCTCTCCTTTCCGTTTTCAACCGCAGCAGACCCTCCTTTTCCGAAACCGTCGACGACTACTCTTTTCCCCTCCCCGTAACCTCCAGATCCTCACCCCTATATAAACCCCCATCTTCTTCTCCACTCTCCATCCTTCATTACCAATCCCTAAGCCCCAAATCTACCCCCTAGCCAGATCTGGCCGAGCCCTCCGGCGACCGAAGCTCCGTCGCCCCGACCCCGTGGGTTTCCCGCGCCTGATCTGCGTTCCCGGCGTGACCCAGACCCGGCGGTGCCCTCCGTTCGAGCCGGCGCACCCCTTCCGGCTGAACCCTAGCTGGCGCCCCTTTTCCCGCAGCGACATTGCTGTTCTTGGCCGCTTCCGAGCCACCCCACGTGACTCCGCCCCACTCGGCCAGCGTGCCCCGACCCAGATCTGGTTTCGCTGATTTCTTACTGTCCGCGAGCGCTGAACGTTCCGAGTCCGAGGCATCACTTCGGATTTCGTCAAATTTCGGTAACTTCTGGATAGTCCCATAGTTCCTCTTGGTCTGTGATGAAATTGGTCCACCGATTCCTTCGGGAATTTGGATTTTTGGTTACGTTTCAATTACGATACCATTTTGACTTTTCGAAGTTTCTTCGAAAATTAGTATGCTGTTGGTTTTGGTTCTGTGATCTTTTCGATTTCGGAATTTCCGAATCCTTCGAAAATATTTCTGTGATTAGAGATTTTATATAAATTTGGTTTTAGAAGAACCTTGCTTCTGAGAAGGTTCTTGGGTTTGGATTGGTGTGGAAATTGGTTTTGTGAGATTTCGAATTGGTTTCGGGAAATTTCGATTTTGTTCGAGAATTCTGAATTTATTTCGGAAAATGATTTATTAGATGTTTTTATATATAAAATTGGGTATCCCTGGTTTGGGATTTATTTTACAGGAAAAATTGGCGCGTTTTCCAGTTTTGGGTTATCCCGAAAATAGAGGGAATGCTGCCAAAATTTCGATAAAAATTTAATTATATAATTTTAAAATGAATTTCGAAAAAGAATACTATTTTTGGATTTATTGGACGACGACCTTATTGGTCAATGGGCCCCGGCTAAATGCAAACGAAACCGGTTTCGTCCGGACGTTGAGGCATTAGCTATAAAAATGACGATTGGACCAGTTCTGAGACTCAATAATATTTTTATAATTATTAAATATTATTTGTATTTAATTTTGTAGACAGTTTACAGGACTAACGAATCTTCTCTTATTTTAATTCTTGGGAATGTAAGGGCATAAGCCCATTTACTATTCTGTAGTTTTGTAATAAGTAGGTAGTAGCTGTGGTTTTCTGGATTTTGTGAGAATGCGTAAAAATTAGGAATAAAAATTATATTAAGTACAATTTGAAAATTCATGATATTTCTTATTTAAAGGAAAAGTATATTTTTATATAATTATCAAAAGTATTAAGTTTTTCTGAATAAACAGTAAAACCTGATAAATACAAGTTTTTTCCAAAAGTTTAAATATCAATTGATATTCTTAATTGTAACGCACTAATAACAGCATTTTGGTTGTGTTAGCTAATTAAAGACTAAAATTGACTAGGACACAACTAGAGATTGTAACTAGTTTAGCATCATTGGCAACATTGGTTTTCTGAGACAAATTTCCAAATGTAGGATTTCAAGGAAGAATCTGATTTCTCGTCCCGACGTATCGACTCATCCAGTCAAGTCATTTTGAGGCAAGTACAATTTTGTGGTAGATTACAATTAGTTAATAATTGTTTTAATGCAATTTTAAATCACGATATAACACGGAACTCTCCTGAGAGTAATGACTGTAACTACTGTAACTATTGGGAACTGGGGGAGTAGTGTAGTGGATATGACCACATCCAATAGTATAACTGATTGTATTAGCTTACCCCTCAAACACACGAGGATAAGCCATACCATATTACTAGGATATTACTGTAATAAACCCAATCCGGTCATATTCATTACCTATTCATATTTCACTATTTTTTAACTGCTGGAAAATCATTTACTTCAAATTGTTTAAAAGTGCATATTTCTATTATTAATTTTAATTGTTAAAATATCATGAATTTGTACTTTGCTCCCTCCTGACTGGAGACTATATTTTTAGGTCCTGTTGAGGATGCAGAGCTACTGATTAGTAGCTATTATGACCCTGAGCTATACCCTGCTGTGCTTCCCGAGGATGGATTACTGGATGAGGATGTTGCTTTTGTTTAGATATTATTTTCCATTTTGTTTGTTTTGTCTAAAAGAACAATGTGACTTAATTTGGTAGTTTATGTTTATAATCTGTACTGGACAAGTTTTAAGTTTTTAATTTATCGAATCATATTTATTATGGCAAGTTTAGTTTGAGTTGTTGAATACCTGGATATGGAAGTTACAGCTTACTGCCGCCGTCTCATCAATGGTGCAAGCTGGACATGATCCGATTCGTTCCAAGTAATTGGAACCGGGTCGTGACATATTTTTAGTGGTGGCCCATGCAGGTCCATCAACGACTTAGAAAAATCTATATAGAGACATTTAGAACACTAGAACAATAATTTACCACAACATAGGACCGAAATATATTAAAATTAAATATTTTTGTTTGATTATAGATAGGCTACCTTGCTTATGTTTATATCCTAAACCTTCCAGAGAATGGCCACTGACAAAACCAACCCTGCTGGCGATGGGATGTCAACACCTGATCATACCCCACCTACTCAACCAAGTCCGGGTCTTACACCCCATCCGTTGAATGCACCTTGTGGGTTGTTTGCTGCTACAACGGTAGATCCATCATCTTTCCATACGGAGATGCAACCCCCTGTGGTTTTACCCACTCCAGCTGCCCCACCGGTGCCTGTGGACCCCACTGACCTCATAGGTCTGCTGAGGGGAGTGCTAGAAGCCCAGAGAACGCAAACTGAAGCTCATCGCGAGCAGACGGCAATTATGAGAGAAGGCATGAAGAATGCTCATAGCGTGGCAATGGCTGCATTGGAGAGAGAAGAAGCCGCTCAACAAGAACCAAGGCCTGCCAAGGTAAACATAAATCTAAGGATTAATTTATGTAATATTAAGGCCATTTAAATTGATGGGAATCATATTGCCAAGGTGGGCGATATTGAGAGTTTCAAGAAGCAGAACCCTCGACCCTTCAAGGGAACCGATGGAATCGTTTATGCTGATGAATGGCTCGATAGTATGGAGCGTCTTCTAAGCGTCGCTCGACTTCTAGAAGACCTCAAGGCTGAAGCAGTGGGACAAAACTGAAGTTCAGCACAGCCTATCATCCCCAAACTGACGGACAATCTGAGAGGACCATACAGACGCTAGAAGATATACTGAGATCTTGCGTCTTGGAATTCGGAGGATCTTGGGAGGATTACATGCATTTAGTAGAATTCTCCTACAATAACAGTTACCAAGCTAGCATTGGTATGACCCCATTTGAAGCTCTTTATGGACGTCATTGCCGCACTCCACTTTCATGGGACGACGTAGGAGAAAGAGTACTACTGGGGCCAGAGATGGTGACTGATGCAGCAGAGAAAGTGAAGGTAATCAGAGACAAGCTAAGGATTGCCCAAGACAGGCAGAAGCATTGGACAGATAGCAGTCGTCGACCCCTGGAATTTGAAGAAGGAGATAGTGTCTTTGTGAAGATTTCTCCTACCAGAGGAACTATCCGATTTGGCAGAGCTGGGAAGCTGAGTCCCAGATATATCGGACCATTTCAAGTTTTGAGCCGAATTGGATAAGTGGCGTATCGGTTAGCTCTACCAGCTAATCTTGAGGGCGTGTACAACGTCTTCCACGTTTCGCAGCTCAGACGCTATATCCCGGATCCGAGTCACATCTTGGACCACTCGGAGCTAGAGATTGGACCGAGTCTTACAGTACCAGATAAGCCTGTAGCAATTTTGGATAGAGGCGAGAAGAAGACCAGGACTTCAATGACTCCCATAGTCAGAGTTATGTGGAGGCACGATTCCCTAGGAGAGTCTACCTGGGAGCGAGAAGATGAGATGCGGGAGAAATACCCGTATTTGTTTGAGACCTGAGGTAATTTCTAACCTTATCCTTTTAAATTTCGAGGACGAAATTTCTTAAGGAGGGAAGGTTGTGAAACCCGTAATTTCAGAAAATTATTTTAAATTAGCTAATATAATTAATTCTCAATTGTTAATTTAGGAAATTGCATTTTTAGAAAAATTATTAAAACTGGAAATTTTATCAAAACATGTAATTTTCTAATTAATTAGATATTATGTTACTTAGAATACAATTATTATTATTTTCAAGAAAATAAACTGATTAGACTTTTTGTTTGTCAGCCAGACCCGAACCCAATTGGAGCCATAAAATAATTTTAGAGTTTTTAGTTAAAATTCGTAAAATTTTGGTTAATTAATTGATATAATTTTATTAGCTAAATTATTATTATAATCATTATTAATTGTTAATTTAGGGATTATTATTTCATGAAATTTTTTTGGCCTGACCAGTTCCGGACTAGTCTCAATCCATTTTTGAATCTAAACCCAATCTCGGTTTTTCCAAAGAAATCTTCAAATCTATTAGTGTATAGATATGGGCCCAATCTCGGTTGTGAACCCAATTTATATAGATATGTATATATAAATAAAAAAAATTTATTCTTCGCTTTAAAGAAAGACTTTATTATTTTTAGTTGTCCTAAGAACTCTCTCTCTCCCCAGCCAAAAACCTTTCCTCTCCTTTCGTTTTCAACCGCAGCAGACCCTCCTTTTCCGAAACCGTCGACGACCACTCTTTTTCCCTCCCCGTAACCTCCAGATCCTCACCCCTATATAAACCCCCATCTTCTTCTCCACTCTCCATCCTTCATTACCAATCCCTAACCCCCAAATCCACCCCTAGCCAGATCTGGCCGAGCCCTCCGACGACCGAAGCTCCGCCGCCCCGACCCCGTGGGTTTCCCGCACCTGATCCGCGTTCCCGACGTGACCCAGACCCGGCGGTGCCCTCCGTCCGAGCCGGCGCACCCCTTCCGGCTGAACCCTAGCTGGCGCCCCTTTTTCTGCAGCGACGCTGCTGTTCTTGGCCGCTTCCGAGCCACCCCACGCGACTCCGCCCCACTCGGCCAGCGTGCCCCGACCTAGATCTGGTTTCGCTGATTTCTTACTGTCCGCGAGCGCTGAACGTTCCGAGTCCGAGGCATCACTTCGGATTCCATCAAATTTCGGTAACTTCTGGATAGTCCCATAGTTCCTCTTGGTCTGTGATGAAATTGGTCCACCGATTCCTTCGGGAATTCGGATTTTTGGTTACGTTTCAATTATGATACCATTTCGACTTTCCGAAGTTTCTTCGGAAATTAGTATGCTGTTGGTTTTGGTTCTGTGATCTTTTCGATTTCGGAATTTCCGAATCCTTCGGAAATATTTCTGTGATTAGAGATTTTATATAAATTTGGTTTTAGAAGAACCTTGCTTCTGAGAAGGTTCTTGGGTTTGGATTGGTGTGGAAATTGGTTTTGTGAGATTTCGAATTGGTTTTGGGAAATTCCGATTTTGTTCGGGAATTCGGAATTCATTTCGAAAAATGATTTATTAGATGTTTTTATATATATAATTGGGTATCCCTGGTTTGGAATTTATTTTGCAGGAAAAATCGGCGCGTTTCCCAGTTTTGGGTTATCCCGAAAATAGAGGGAATGCTGCCGAAATTTCTATAAAAATTTAATTATATAATTTTAAAATGAATTTCGAAAAAGAATACTATTTTTGGATTTATTGGGCGACGACCTTATTGGTCAATGGGCCCCGGCTAAATGCAAACGAAACCGGTTTCGTCCGGACGTTGAGGCATTAGCTATAAAAATGACGATTGGACCAGTTCTGAGACTCAATAATATTTTTATAATTATTAAATATTATTTATATTTAATTTTGTAGGCAGTTTACAGGACTAAAGAATCTTCTCTTATTTTAATTCTTGGGAATGTAAGGGCATAAGCCCATTTACTATTCTGCAGTTTTGTAATAAGTAGGTAGTAGCTGTGGTTTTCTGGATTTTGTGAGAAAGCGTAAAAATTAGGAATAAAAATTATATTAAGTAAAATTTGAAAATTCACGATATTTCTCATTTAACGGAAAAGTATATTTTTATATAATTATCAAAAGTATTAAGTTTTTCCGAATAAACAGAAAAACCTGATAAATACAAGTTTTTCCCAAAAGTTTAAATATCAATTGATATTCTTAATTGTAACGCACTAATAACAGCGTTTTGGTTGTGTTAGCTAATTAAAGACTAAAATTGACTAGGACACAACTAGAGATTGTAACTAGTTTAGCATCATTGGCAACATTGGTTTTCTGAGACAAATTTCCAAATGTAGGATTTCAAGGAAGAATCTGATTTCCCGTCCCGACGTATCGACTCATCCAGTCAAGTCATTTTGAGGCAAGTACAATTTTATGGTAGATTACAATTAGTTTATAATTGTTTTAATGCAATTTTAAATCACGATATAACACGGAACTCTCCTGAGAGTAATGACTGTAACTACTGTAACTATTGGGGACTGGGGGAGTAGTGTAGTGGATATGACCACATCCAATAGTATAACTGATTGTATTAGCTTACCCCTCAAACACACGGGGATAAGCCATACCATATCACTAGGATATTACTGTAACAAACCCAATCCGGTCATATTCATTACCTATTCATATTTCACTATTTTTTAACTGCTGGAAAATTATTTACTTCAAATTGTTTAAAAGTGCATATTTCCATTATTAATTTCAATTGTTAAAATATCATGAATTTGTACTTTGCTCCCTCCTAACTGGAGACTATATTTTTAGGTCCTGTTGAGGATGCAGAGCTACTGATTAGTAGCTATTATGACCTTGAGATATACCCTGCTGTGCTTCCCAAGGATGGATTACTGGATGAGGATGTTGCTTTTGTTTAGATATTATTTTCCATTTTGTTAGTTTTGTCTAAAAGAACAATGTGACTTAATTTGGTAGTTTATGTTTGTAATCTGTACTGGACAAGTTTTAAGTTTTTAATTTATCGAATCATATTTATTGTGGCAAGTTTAGTTTGAGTTGTTGAATACCTGCATATGGAAGTTACAGCTTACTGCCGCCGTCTCATCAACGGTGCAGGCTGGGCATGATCCGATTCGTTCCAAGTAATTGGAACCGGGTCGTGACATATTTTTAGTGGTGGCCCATGCAGGTCCATCAACGACTTAGGAAAATCTATATAGAGACATTTAGAACACTAGAACAATAATTTGCCACAACATAGGACCAAAATATATTAAAATTAAATATTTTTGTTTGATTATAGATAGGCTACCTTGCTTATGTTTATATCCTAAACCTTCCAGAGAATGGCCACTGACAAAACTAATCCTGCTGGCGATGGGATGTCAACACCTGATCATACCCCACCTCCTCAACCAAGTCCGGGTCTTACACCCCATCCATTGAATGCACCTCATGGGTTGTTTGCTGCTACAACGGTAGATCCATCATCTTTCCAGACGGAGATGCAACCCCCTGTGGTTTTACCCACTCCAGCTGCCCCACCGGTGCCTGTGGACCCCACTGACCTTATAGGTCTGCTGAGGGGAGTGCTAGAAGCCCAGAGAACTCAAACTGAAGCTCATCGCGAGCAGACGGCAATTATGAGAGAAGGCATGGAGAATGCTCATAGCGTGGCAAAGGCTGCATTGGAGAGAGGAGAAGCCGCTCAACAAGAACCAAGGCCTGCCAAGGTAAACATAAATCTAAGGATTAATTTATGTAATATTAAGGCCATTTAAATTGATGGAAATCATATTGCCAAGGTGGGCGATATTGAGAGTTTCAAGAAGCAGAACCCTTGACCCTTCAAGGGAACCGAGGGAATCGTTTATGCTAATGAATGGCTCGATAGTATGGAGCGTCTTCTAAGCGTCACTCGGCTTCCAGAAGACCTCAAGGCTGAAGCAGTGGGACTCCAACAGCAAATTTTTAGCCAAATTCTTGTGTCAGACACAACTCTGACACAAATCCCAAATTCAAAAACCCAAACCTTAACCCTAATCCTAATCTTCCCACCTCGCCGCCTTACCTCTCGACTGCAGAGCCGACCCCGTCGGAACCTTTCTATCACCGCTTTGTACCCCTCACCGGTTCACCCCGCCACCACCACAAAGCCATAATCTCTACTGCCCCAACTTCATCTCCTCCTCTGCCCACCTTCCTCACCGGAATACCATCGCCTCCACTGGCCTCGACCCCAACCACCGAACCCTGCATCCGTTGTCAGAATACGACCACCACCAACATTATGACCGCAACCCCATGATCCCCAACTCCGGCCATTCCTGCACTTCTTTACCACCTACGACTACCACCTCATCTGTAGCACCGCCACCGTATCAAAAACCCCCAACAAATATAGAAAACCCTAACTAACCTTGCCTCTACCTCGTCCTCTCTATTGTGCCCCCAGCCGAGCACCCTCCTGGTCAGTACGGACGGAGATCCCCGTCGTCGCTGCCAGCATCCAACGGGACCCTGATCCCTTTATGCGCCAGCCACCTCATGCGTCAACATGCTCCGACGATTGGCGCCACTGCAGACGTGCAGCTCGCTCGCGGACGCTGCCTCGCCTGCTCTTCCGTACCGTCGTGCCGAGTAGTCCCCTCGATGAGAGCCCTTCCAATCTTTCCCTCTTCATCGTCTTCTTCTTCTTCTTCTAACTCTTCCTCTCCTCTTCTTTGGATAGCACACACCCAATTGATTTCTCTCTCTTACTGACTCTCCTCTCTCACTTTCTCTATTCCTCTCTTCAATACTCTCTCCCTCTTTCTCTTTTCAATACAAAATCATGATTTAAGGGTTTTTGGTCGGAAGAGTAATGATGCTTCTTCATTAGTTTATAATTATTATTAAATTATTATTTTCAGTAAAATTGTTACTGATAGCAAAATGTTTTATTATTAAATATAATAATAATATTATTATTTTCTATACCTTATAGTATAATTAATCAGTGTTTACATGCATATATTTACTATTTGTAAAATATTGATATTGTCTTTGTTACTAATTAGTGTTATGTTATTACAATTACTGGTATATGATTTTGGGGTAGTTAATTGGTTTGGACTTTTTATATTTGAAGGCTCGTATTTATAAGGGGCTTGTGTGTGTGTGTGTGTGTGTGTGTGTGTGTGTGTGTGTATATATATATATATATATATATATATATATATATATATATATATATATATAAATATGGGCTTTGCTGGTTTTGGGTTTTTATTTGGTTAAATATTTTCTAAAATTATTATTAAAGATTTCTATAGTATCATAAAATAAATATTTTCATAAAAATGGTTTTAGTTCCTATTATACTTTTAGAATATATTTCTCAATAAGTTTATAAATATTTTCTAAGTAAATATATAGTTTTCAAATCATAGAGTAATTTCCAAAAATAGTATAAATTTTATTTTTGTAAATTCTTTTGATTACAAATCCCTTGACCGTGAATAATCATTATTCCTATTTTTCTTGCGAACCTGAACTCCATCACATTGACCCTAGTCAATCAGACTATCCTGGACTCAATGGAATTGTCGATTTCACCAGCTAAGGACCCCAGACAAGTACATTTCTTGTGTGTTTTCAATATTTTTAATTACTATATTTGCGTGATTTGTGATGATCATACTTGATTCTTGACACATTCATTACACGGATTAGTAGCATATGGGTTTAATCATGATACCATATTATATTGTGTTATTTTACCGTATTTCGTGACCCTTTGTCGTGACTTAATCCATATCTAGTAGTCAGGCGGGGAAGTACTAAGTAGATATGTGATCAGACCTTAGACCTTGTCATTTACATTGCATATTGCATATTGCATAGTAGACCTTGTAGACCGTACGGTGTAATTGTCCCAGACCGATCACATGTTGAAAGGTGTACTTTCAAATTACATAGATGGTTATGTTTCCTTGTTCCATGCTTTACTTGTCCTTGTAGTTCATGCCTAACTGTTTCATCGTATTTCTCGTGCCATGTTTTATAGTTATTTCTTTCATAATATATGCCATGATTTTAGTTTAGTTATTTCATCATATATGTCAGTCCTATTCACTGATTTTATAGTCGTTATCATATATTTGGAATTGCATGCTTGAATTGTACTCATTCCGTTCCTGACTTGAAACTTATTTTTCAGATAATTGCCTACTACTCTATACACTTGGGTTCTTAGGGGAGCTACGAATATATTTCGAATGCTAATCCTATAGACGAGTTAGATAGATGTGTCGATAGTCGTTTTCGATTTTATGAGACATTGTATTTTATTCGAACGTAAACTTGTAGTTGATTCAGTTATTGTGAATGAGCAAATAAAGATATTATTTTATGAGCAATATTATGATTTTGATCATTGAGGTCTAGACAGCTTATTACGTTGATTTTGTGACGTAAGCTGGACTTGTCTACGCACTCATATCCCAAAAAGTGGGTGCGGATTATGACAAGTTTTTTTAGTAGCCCATGCGGGTCAGTTTTTGCGAATTATGTGAACTCATGGTAGTACCATATTAGTCGTACTGCTGCGAGCCTGCGACTAGGATGCTTATTCACAATTAAGTTGATTTGATTTTAGGAAATGACTAGGCCTAGGACTACGTATACCATGGAAACCTATAGATCTATTCGAATAAATTGTTAGGTAGTTAAGGTTGTTACATATGCAACATAATTAAGGTAGTGATATACGTTAAGTTTAAGATACCCTATTTGATGAATTTGAAATATTTTATATTGTGTTTTGATAGAATGACTCTAATCAAAGGTGGGTAGAGTTTTCGATTGATGAATTTAGTCTTTAAGGTTATTAGCTTTGGTGTCTTTGAAGTTTCAATCTCTATATGGTTTGATGATTCATTCCTAGAGTTGAATTTTAAATTTTCAAAGAAAATGATTTTGATTTAATTAATAAGATTTTGGAAATCTTGGAAGATTGATTGAATTTGAAACTTTGACGAGATTGTGAAAGAATGTATTTAAGTTTTAAGTTTCAAAGTGTTTAAATTTAAAGGTTTTAAATTCTTGGGATTTTGATTTTTGGAATTTGTAATTTTGAGGAAGTTATGGAAATTTGTCACTACCGTGTTCCGTTATACGTATTTTCATTATATGTATACGAATTTTTGACATTTGTCAGGTGGATCGTAGTTAGACTTGTCTTGCTTAGCCTAGTCTTGGTTTAATCTTGCCTTAGTTTATTTGGTTTGGTTCAACATGACTTGGCTTGGCTTGGTGGTTTGAGATGGAGAGGATTGATATTTAAGTCAACTTCTTTCTCTCTCCTTCATAACTTTTATTTATTTCTTCTCATCTTCTTCATTTACTCCTCTCCACCTACACCCAAGCTCTAGGCAAGTGCAACTTTTTTCATGATGGATATCAAATTTTATTGTTCCTTTGTCTTCCTTGCTTGATTCTAAGCCTCTTTAGAACTTGGAAATTTTGGTTTTAAGGGTTACATTTTTATAGATCTAAGTTTATAGTTTTTTCAGTTTTTTTTTGGATTTGATCTTTTAAACTTTGTTATTTTCGAAAACTAATGGTTCCATGTTGTAGAGAATTCAATTTCATTCAGTTTAGACCTTTATTTTGCCCAATTTCGAGTCCTTTAGCCCAAGTTATAGACATTGGAAGTTTTAAAACACCATGGCCAAAAGCTTGCTGGTAGGGACGATACCTCGTGCACCTTACGCACCTCGTGCGAATATCGTACGCACCTCGGGCACCTTTTGGTCCGCGCACCTTGTACCTCGCGCACATTTTGGTCAGCGAACCTTGCACCTCGCGCACCTTTTGGTCCGCGCACCTTGTACCTTGCGCACCTTTTGGTTCGCGCACCTTGTAACTCGTGCACCTTTTGGTTCGCACACCTTGCACCTCTCCCACCTTTTGGTCCACGTACCTTGCACCTCGCATACCTTTTAGTCCGTATACCTTGTACCTTACGCACCTTTTGGTCTGCGTACCTTGTACCTCGTGCACCTTTTGGTTCGCACACCTTGTACCTCGTACACCTTTTTCGTCCGTGCACCTTGCACCTCGTGCCCCTTTTGGTCTGCGCACCTTGCACCTCGCGCACCTTTTGGTCCGCGTACCTTGCACCTCGTACACCTTGCAAACTCAAAACATGAAAGTTGTAGATCTTTGTCTTGGCTTCAAGAATCTTCCTGTCTCACTTTAATCAGAGTTCATATGTGACTTATAATTTCAATCTCGCATGGGTGTTCTCGATCTTCTTTGCATGTTTTTCAATACTTGGCCAAAATTGCGACGACCCGACTAGACACTTGATTGTCTTGAGATAGTAACTTGAACTTGACTTGAACATGATAATATGAATCCGTCTTGATAACTATTGATAAGTGGCCCATCAATGCGCACTCCAGACAAGTACTCTTGACATGACAAGTAACCTGACATGACATGTATAATCTTGAAAGGCTGTTGCGACAGCTACCCTAACTTGCTAAGTAACTCTTGTCTTGACACTGTGGTTGACTTTCTTGATTGTGCTTGTACAAGCTACCTGTCACATCTTGCATCATATCTAGGACAGATTCCTGGTTACCACGGTCAGGAATTCACAATGAATCAGACTAGGTTAATGACTAGATTGATCAAGTAGTTCATATAGAGAGATTTTTTCCAGTTATAGGCGATCTTGTTATCCCGGCCACACCTGAGGGACTTGTAGCCTGCCGACGAGTAGGGCACATTTCCAGCCCACTGTCATGTGGGGCACTTCTTGATAACATAAGTACTGAAAGTACACCAGTAATCTTGATAACTCTTGTAACTCTTGTAAATCACCTCGCCTGGATAACCTGGATAGCTGTAGGGTTTGTGACTGCAGAAATATCTCATTGCATCTTGCTAGTAACTAGGCCTGTGATAACTCTAGTTAACTAATGATAATAAGCCGTAGGACTTGATTGGCCGTGCATGAATGCTTGCTCGTGATTAGCATGAGAATTATATTCCGTCTCTTAATGCAAGTTATTGTTTTATTCTAACCCCGTCTTCTCGTCATTTAAACATGTTTATTTATTTATTCTTCTATTTTATTGTCTGTTGGTTTTAGTTCTTTAGTGAAGCCCCCCTTGTGGCACTTGCTCTTTCTGGGGTCTGACCCAGCTGGTTTTGTATGGCCAGATTTCAGAATGATACCAGAGGATCTTCCTACTTATCAGCCAGATGGTGAACACTATACTAATCCAGGCAACGAGTGGGTTTCTTATTTTGCTCCCCACTCTATTGTAAATTATTCTTTTGTGGCGTTTAGCCGCCAAGCAAGTGTTAGCTCATGTTGAAACTTAATTTCTGTTTGCCTAAGGGCTGTAACATAATTGACAAATCCTAGGGTTGATCATGTATGACTTAACTCTTGCTAGTCTCATATTTTGTATGACTAGCTTCATGATCCTCTGAATATGTAATGTTTGGGACGCCTTGCTTTGTATGTCTGATGATCTAACATCTTGTACATTTATTTGCTTGCTTGAGATTGAGACACTAGGCTTGTTCCTGACCATAGAGACTGATGGATTGTAGTTTAACCCTTATGCATCTAGACAGCCATGACCGTATTGCGAGGTGGGTTGCACTTCAATATATGTAGCTGGCTGTGTCTGTCCTCCGCTCTCCAGTATTCTGGTTCTGGGGCGTGACAAAAGTGGATTTATATTTAAAATATTTTGGAAGAATTTAAATTTTGTGAAGTTAGATTATGAAGTTAATTATCAATTTGGATTAAGAGTTGTGAATTTGATTACAGGATATTGGTGAATTATTAAGTAACAATATTAATTGAGTTATTTATTTAAATTCTTATGATTGAGATTGAGAAATCTTGAAATATTATTGGGGATATAGATTCATAGGATTGAGTAATAATATGCTAGAGGTTATATTACTGCTCTGAAACCCCTTATTCTTTTCTCCAATCGATTTCTTATCAATAAAATTTAATTATCCTTTCATTTCGTCGATCATACTTTTCGTATCCAATTTTCTACTTTTTTATCAAAGTATTCTATTCTTCTAACAATCGAACCTATCAATCGTAGACTTTTTTTTTCGAGCCTACCTACCCTAGACATTCTTTAAATTTCGAGGACGAATTTTTTTTAAGGTGAGTAGATTTGTAAACCCTCTTCCCGAACTTTTTGAATTATTTTTTATTTTCTATAAAGATAATTTTTGTCAAAATTATGTAAAAGATATTTTGGGATTATTTTGGTTATCAAAAACTAGTTTTAAATTAAAAATGATTTGAAATTACTATTTAGTTTTATAAAAATATTTGTTCTCGAATTTGGTTATTCGAAATATAAAATATGTCGTCATTATTTTTGGTCTTTCAAAAGTTTGACTCAAAAAGGGGCTTTAAAATCATATTTAATTATTTTTCAATAAAATGATTTTGGTCAAAATTTTAGGTTTAAGAGTATATACCTTACGTTATCTATTATTCTTTATTATTATGATAATCAAATTATTCGATTTTGGTTTTGAATTTATCTGATTTGATATAGTTTTGGAATATTTATTAGTATCCTTAATCAGTAATTCATTTATAAAAGTAGATTAAATTTATGCAATTTAAACTATTTTATATTAATTACTGCAATCATTAATAGATTGTGATTAGGTCAATTTTTGTTTAAATATTATTTGATTTGGATTTGAATTTATATGATTTAAACTTTTTTGATAATATTAGATGATTGATTTAAATTAATATGTTATTATCTACTAGGACTTAGTCCTTATCCAACTAGGAGTTTAACCTCCTATTTAAGAAGAGCTCATTATATGTTTTTCTCACAATTCCATCAACCACAACCATCATCATAGACGTGCTGTACATCGTGATCGTATCCACCAAATTCCTTCCACTATTTTCTTTTACATTTATAATCTCTTTCGTGTCCGACACCCCGGACAATAAATTCCTAGCCAAATTCTTGTGTCGGACACAACTTCGATACAAATCCCAAATCCACAGACGTAAACCCTAACCCTAATCCAAATCTTTCCATCTCGCCGTCGTTCTTGGCCGTTGCCTCTCTGTAGCAGAGCCGACCCCACCAGAACCTTTCCATCACCGCCCCGTCCCCTCACCGGTTCATCCTGGCAGCACCACAAAGCTATAATCGCCACTGCCCCAACTTCATCTCCTCCTCCACCAACCTTTCTCACCGGAACACCATCGCCTCTACTGGCCTCGACCCCGACCACTAATCCCTGCCTCCACTGTCAAAACACGACCACCACCAACATCATGACCGCAACCCCATGATCCCCAACTGTCACGACCCGTACCCTGATTAAGGGCAAAAGCACGTGGGTACATCCAGCCTACGTCACAGAATCGGCAGTAGAACGCTGTATAGGTCAACAACTACAAATATACAACATCTAGACACAATATATATATATATATATATTTTATATATATATATATATATATATATATATATATATATATATATATATATATATAATCCTGTCATCTCTGCACGGAGGTATATAATCTCAACTCAATCACAAGACATCTAAGGAAGATAAGCACGATATGATAAGATATGATAGAAGGAAATAAACTGAAAATAGATGCAAGATCACAACACAAGTTAGAGTTCAAAACATAACCCAAGATCCAAAATAAAAAGTATACTACAAGTCTCAAGTACTAGCTGGAACGCAGTCCAGTCAAACCTAATTAGTCTAAGTAGGCGGTGCATCCTCAATGGGCACCGGCTCCACAGGGATGTCCATGTCGTACTCATCATCTATTCCAAACCCATAGAAGGTCGAGCAGTCAGCCTCTATATCATCTGTAAACATCAACGGGGTTATCCTGTCAGGATATGAGCAAGTACAAACGCTAATAGCAGTTCAATGTGAATTGACAAATTCTATAAGAGATAATTATAATGAAATATAAGATGAAATATCAAGACTAGAATATAAACAGAATATGTAAAACTAGAGATCATGTCAGGGTATAAAATACTGGAATGTAGAACAGTATAGGAATATCTGATATATAATGTAAACATAAACGGTGCCTTGAGATATTAGAGCGTTATATGATTGGCTTGGGTCAGGATCAGGTTGTTCTATTTGACCGACTATGAATCAGAAAATGCAAGAAAACTGGATCAGACCGGCCATAGTGGAAAGCTATGAGGCAAGCAGTATCAGGTCAGGCTACACCCTACGTGCGGTGAGGGTGGAGCTATGATGCAAGAAAGTAATAGGAATACATGAGGGTTATTGATCACATAACCACTAATAACTCTCCATCCCCGAATTGTATAATAGATCCGGACATGACACGTCATGACACAGGATTCAAAAGCAGGGGACCAGCCCACTCTCAAATCAGTGTCTATACAAGTACAAGAAAAAATAAGATCGAACAATGTACCAATATACCAAAAAAGTCCAGGAATAACATCTCATGACAGGATCTGACGTATACTAGTCTGTGTACCATCGTGTCAGGAATCAAGTAAAACACTACAACTGAATCAGATATAGCATATATCAAGACAATGAAAACTATCAGAGAATGTACTCGCCTTCGGTCCTGAGCTATCAATGAGAATCAATGCTCAGAGTGATGTCACAGACCTAAAGATAAGATATCATGAGTTAATTAGGATTTGACAGTGTATGACATGATATTCTAGTATATGCTATGCAATCTAGGTCCAACTCAGTCAAACTAAGTCAAACTAGGTCACACTAAGTCAAACTAGGTCAAACTAGGTCACACAAAGTCAAACTAGGTCAAACAGGGTCAAAGGTTGACTTTTAGTTGACTTTTGGTCAACTGGTCAACTCTGGTCAACTCCTAGTCCAATCTAGGTCAAACTAGGCTAATGGTTGACTCACAGTTGACTTTTGGTCAACTGGTCAACTCTGGTCAAGTCCTAGTCAATTCTAGGCCAAGTGTTGACTTGTAGTTGACTTTGAATCAAAATAGTCAACTATGGTCAAATGGGGACAACTCTAGTCTAGGTATCCTATTTCTAACCTTAGCTACTAGGGTAAACCTCATTTACCTTGCCTCGTGATAAGGTAAACTCATTTACCTTGGTAAGGTAAACCACATCCTAAGATACAATATTAGTATCTAAGATACCCATTTCCTAGTATCCTAAGATACTAACATATTACCCAAACTATTACCTTCAACCCACTAACTAACTTACTAGCCACTAACATATCATAATATCTAACTAACCTTATCAATACCTTATCTAACATCTAACAAATATACTAACAACTCAACACTCTAGCATATCAAATATCTAACATATATAACTCTCTAAGGTATTCTAACATACCTTATCTAACAAACCATAATATCCTAACCAATATCAAACAATACCTTTACCTCTACTATCTAACTAACATGCATACTAACATATATATCTAACCAAAGCTGATGGGGTTATGCAAAGGGGGCTACTAAGGGCTAATGGAGCTAAAAGAGGCTTGCAATGGGGCTGCAAGGGACTGCTGTGAGACTCGTCTCACAGTATCGATATTTATATATGGATACGTATTTTGTAGTGTATTTCGTATTTTCTTGGTTTTGGGAATGCTTTAAAAATTTTTCCTAACTTATAGATTTTCTCCCTGGCCGGCATACCGCCAGTATACCGGAGTATACCGACGGCATACTGTCCGGACAGATTTTCCACATTTTGGATATTTTTGATTTCAGATATTTTTATAAATAGTGTTTTCGATATTTTCGTGAATAGTGTTTTAGATATTTTGATGAATAGTATTTAGATATTTTTATGAATAGTGTAGATGTACCCTTTTACCCATTGGATATTTGGTTTTGTTTGGATGGCTAGGATTGACTTAGATCTTCACATAGATCACGATCCAACGGCTAAGATTAATCCCCCTTCTATATATACCATTTCACTTTCTCTCTCCTCTATCTTTTTATTCTCTTCACTCTCTCTTTATTTCTTCTTCCCTTCTCTCCCCCTTGGAGCTTGCCAAGAGCTTGGCCTTGAGGCCTTGGGTGTGGTGTCTAACCCCTCTACGAGGAGGAGTAAAAGATTAGGCTTGGAGCTTAACCTACGCAAGTACATCTTGCTAAATCCATGAACCACATTAATTTTGTTGTCATTTTTGTTTTCCTTGGAGTTAAATGCTTAGAATTATCCTGAACTTATTTTGTTAAATATGTTTTCCTTATGATTCTCGTATATATGCATGTTTCCAAAATTTGTTTAAGCAAGGTTTTGATTTTCTAATAAAACCTAATATTGACTTAGTAGAAAACTTGGTATCAAGAGTGATACTAGTGTTACCATCATGGATCTTGGTCACATATACGTATATGAGGTCCTCACCTAGTTTGTATACCATGGATTTTGAGTTTGGTGGATATCCGAACCCGTTTTGGTGCCCCTAAAAACCTATTTTTGGGAGTATTTTGAGATATTGATCTATCAAATCTTTGAATTTTTGAAATCTAATAGTTCTATGTTGTAGGAAATTCAATTCTATGCAATTTTGACTTTTGAAAATCTAAATTTCAATTTAAAACGAAATTTTTATGGCCGAAACAAGTTTTGGCAAAAATCTGGATTTTGTTGCTGTTTGAAAAACCGGTATACCGCCGGTATGCCGGTGTATACCGACGGTATGCCGATTTTTGCACCAGAAACTTTCTGTCTTTAGACCGGTATACCGCTGGTATGCCGCTGTATACCGCCGGTATGCCGTTTTATGCTGTTTTAGTCTGTTTTTGCCCGTTTTTGTCCGTTTTTGATATTTTCTTCGACTATAATGATTTCTTAACATGATAAGATGATCTTGCATATTTAGAGAATGATTGTACACCCTATATACACTTGACACTAGCACATGTTCAATCATTTTTCTATAATGTACTTAGCTTTAATTATTCTTTCCCACATGCCATGATATGCCTTTTTGATAGATTCTTTATTACAAGCTATGATAATTGTTGCCATGTCTTCTTTGCTTACATGATAGTGACCCGTCGTGGCGTACTCTTCTTACATGTCTTCTTTGCTTACTAGATAGTGGCCCGTTGTGGCGCACTCATGATACATGTCCTTCTTTGCTTGCATGATAGTGGCCTGTCATGGCGTACTCCCTTTAGTGGCTCGTCGTAGCGCACTCTTAGCTTCCAGTTTATTATATTTTCTTGTTGTGGCTTGTTATGGTGCACATTCTCGCTTTTGTCCAGTCTTGCATGTCTCATGTCTAGGATGGATTCTGCAAAATACCACACCCGGAATCCAACAAGAAAATGTTAAGGACTAAACAACTGGCTTGATTAATTAGATCATTGAGAATTTCCCAGTTACCTGTTGTCCCTTTGGTCTTGACATTATATATATACATAGGATTTGGAGCTATCTGTCATGATGAGCTCACTTCCAGCGCACCGTCGAGTGTTGCACCAGGTACATTTGTCTCCTGGGCGATGTACCCATTATTATATGTCTTAGTGGTACATTTGTCTCCCGGGCGATGTACCACTACTATAGGATACATTTGTCTCCTGGGTGATGTATCCACTATATACCATTGCTCCTTTGGCTTGGATCATTCAGGTAGTAGCAGTCAGGTAATTGGACTTAGAATTCTCAGACTTGCATTTGTTAGTAATTAGGATTATGATAACCCTAGTTAGCTAATGTATAATGCCGTACTCATTGCTTGGCCGTGACTATTGTATGGAGTCCAGTCTAGTCTAGTTTGTCTAGGCAGTGTCTGAATTTATTTATTTTCAGTACATCTTTGTTTATGCTTTACTTTTGTCGATAAATGATTAGATACTAAAGTTCTGTTCAGAAGAAGGGTTACAACCCCGGTCCTTATTTGGTTTACGGGTTGTAACTTGGGTTTTGGAATAGTTCCTAAGTCATCTTATCATTTGTCGTTCTATACAGTTACCTAACATGCTCACATGCTCCAGTTACCTAACATGCTCACATGCTCCAGTTACCTAACATGCTTACATGCTCTAGTTACCTAACATGCTTACATGTTCCAGTTACCTAACATGCTCACATGTCCCGACTACTTAACATGCTCACATGTCTAGTTTATCTTTCATGTTCACATGCTTCCTTTTTCTTACATGTACACAGTTTACATTATGTCACATGTCCTTTACTTTATGCTACATGTTGCTTTACTTATTGTCTTTTCTATTCTCGGGATAAGTGCATTGGTAGCGCACGAGTCTCAATTTGCTTTTACTTATTTCTGTTCTATCCATTGCTATGATTTGTATACTGGTTTTAGTTCATAGTTTGGCTTCCTTTGTGGTACTTGCTATTGGGGGTCTGACCCCACTGGTTTTGTTTGGCCAGATCTGATAGAGGAGCCCATAGGATCTTCCGTACCTTCCACTCGTTGGTGATTACCCAGAGCTCCAGAGTACCATAGTGGGTTTTCTATTTTATTCTCCCACTAGTTTAGTACATTATTCTTTTGTGGCATTTAACCTTCGAGCACGTGTTTAGCTCGTGTTTTGGACTTGACATTTAGCCTACGGGCCAGAACATGATTTACATTATTCTAGACTATAGCTAGAGCTTATCATGTATGACTATTACACTTGCTAGTCTTCACTCTGTATTACTAGCTTCATGATCATTGATATATAATAGTTTGGGACGCTTTACTATTTTATATTCCAGTTGATCTTACTTCTTGTATATTGTTTACTGCTTGTGATTGAGATACCTAGGATTGCTTGACCTAGGATCGACTGTTGGCTTGTAGTAGTAACCCCCATGTCTATACAGCTTATACGTTATTTCGGAGTACTGGAGTACTTTGGTATACGTAGCTGGCCTGGTCCGTCCCTACTTGCCAGTATTCTGGTTCTGGGACGTGACATAGGTTTTAGTGGTGGCCCGTGCAAGGTCTGATTTATCAGATATGTGGGGGTTACTGATGTTTAGATATCTCAGTCATAGTTCTCCTTTATTGATATCCTTCGTGTTATTCTATATCTCTGATCCTTTGACCTGATATCTGCCTTGATCGTTGATCTTTTATGTTCCCTCGATTTGATCCTTGTGTCTTTTAACTTTCAGAGGCACTATTCCTAATCCTTTCGATCATCTTGTTTGGTTTCTGTCGATGGTAGGTCAGCAATCTTCTGTCAGGCCAGTTATGGATGATCAGTCTCAGCATTCAGGGGCAGAGTTCAGAGTTTACCCGAGGGCAGAGGTGTCAGTTCAGCCTGATCAGCCAGCAGGGTCAGTCCTGCCAGAGTCCAGCTTCACCGGCTACCCCGGCAGTTTAGTAGTATATGGCTCATGTACCGGTTCAGCAGCAGCAGGTCAGAGCAGCAGTTCCAAGACGTGGACATGCAGAGTTTGGTATGTTACAGCTGTTTTTGGCTGAGGGCAGTCATGTTGTAGGTATTGTCATATTCTTCTTCCACTCTTATTTACCTCTTGGGTTACGCATATTTGGCGAGTTTCTCGTCCTACTCTTCTGTCTTCGTATCTTGAGATACATGATATTTATCACATGTCTCGACTACGAAGATACATCCTGGGAAGAGTCATATCTTGGACTAAGTCATTGGTACCGACTTACTTTGAGACACGACCCTTATCTATTTTTGGAGTCAGCGTAGGCCTGCTCCTACTCAACTGACTCAGTAGACATATTTATTCATATGCCTCCATCCCTTCTCGATTGTAGTTGTGTTATTGCTTACGCATTTACTTATATTATTGTTGTCTTTATCTTACCAACATGCCATGCTTTGTTTTGATTGAGATGATTTTTAGCTCTTTGGTTTGGTTTTCATGCTTGACTAGATTTAGGAAATTCCGAGGACGGAATTTATTTTTTAAGTTATGGAGAGTTGTGAGACTCGTCTCTTAGTATCGGTATTTATATACGGATACGTATTTTGTAGTGTATTTCGTATTTTCTTGGTTTTCGAAATGCTTAAATTTTTTTCCTAACTTATAGTTTTTCTCCCTGGCCGGCATACTGCCAGTATACCGGAATATACCGACGGCATACTGTCCGGGCAGATTTCCACATTTTTGGATATTTTTGATTGCAGATATTTTCATGAATAGTGTTTTCGATATTTTCGTGAATAGTATTTTGGATATTTTGATGAATAGTGTTTAGATATTTTCATGAATAGTGTAGATGTACCCTTTTACCCATTGGATATTTGGTTTTGTTTGAATGTCTAGGATTGACTTAGATCTTCACATGGATCACGATCCAACGGCTAAGATTAATTTCTCCTTCTATATATACCATTTCACTTTCTCTCTCCTCTCTCTTTTTATCCTCTTCACTCTCTCTTCATTTCTTCTTCCCTTCTCTCCCCCTTGGAGCTTGCCAAGAGCTTGGCCTTGAGGCCTTGGGTGTGGTGTCTAACCCCCCTAGGAGGAGGAGGATTAGGCTTGGAGCTTAACCTAGGCAAGTACATCTTGCCAAATCCATGAACCATATTATTTTGTTGTCATTTTTATTTTCCTTGGAGTTAAATGCTTAGAATTGTCCTAAACTCATTTTGTTAAATATGTTTTCCTTATGATTCTCGTATATATGCATGTTTCCAAAATTTGTTTAAGCACGGTTTTGATTTTCTGTTAAAACCCAATATTGACTTAGTAGAAAACTTGGTATCAAGAGTGATACTAGTGTTAGCATCATGGATCTTGGTCACATATACATATATGAGGTCCTCACCTAGTTTGTATACCATGGATTTTGAGTCTTGTGGATACCGAAACCCGTTTCGGTGCCCCAAAACCTATTTTTGGGAGTATTTTGAGATATTGATCTATCAAATCTTTGAATTTTGGAAATCTAATAGTTCCATGTTGTAGTAAATTCAATTCTATGCAATTTTGACTTTTGAAAATCTGAATTTCGATTTAAAACGAAGTTTTTATGCCCGAAACAAGTTTTGGCAAAAATCTGGATTTTGTTGCTGTTTGAAAAACCGGTATACCGCCGGTATGCCGGTGTATACCGACGGTATGCCGATTTTTGCACCAGAAACTTTCTGTCTTTAGACCGGTATACCGCCGGTATGCCGCTGTATACCGCCGGTATGCCGCTGTATACCGCCGGTATGCCGTTTTATGCTGTTTTAGTCTGTTTTTGCCCGTTTTTGTCCGTTTTTGATATTTTCTTCGACTATAATGATTTCTTAACATGATAAGATGATCTTGCATATTTAGAGAATGATTGTACACCCTATATACACTTGACACTAGCACATGTTCAATCATTTTTCTATAATGTACTTAGCTTTAATTATTCTTTCCCACATGCCATGATATGCCTTTTTGATAGATTCTTTATTACAAGCTATGATAATTGTTGCCATGTCTTTTTTGCTTACATGATAGTGACCCGTCGTGGCGCACTCTTCTTACATGTCTTCTTTGCTTACTAGATAGTGGCCCGTTGTGGCGCACTCATGATACATGTCCTTCTTTGCTTGCATGATAGTGGCCTGTCATGGCGCACTCCCTTTAGTGGCTCGTCGTAGCACACTCCTAGCTTCCAGTTTATTATATTTTCTTGTTGTGGCTTGTTATGGTGCACATTCTCGCTTTTGTCCAGTCTTGCATGTCTCATGTCTAGGATGGATTCTGCAAAATGCCACACCCGGAATCCAACAAGAAAATGTTAAGGACTAAACAACTGGCTTGATTAATTAGATCATTGAGAATTTCCCAGTTACCTGTTGTCCCTTTGGTTTTGACATTATATATATATACATGGGATTTGGAGCTATCTGTCATGATGAGCTCACTTCCAGCGCACCGTCGAGTGTTGCACCAGGTACATTTGTCTCCTGGGCGATGTACCCATTATTATATGTCTTAGTGGTACATTTGTCTCCCGGGCTATGTACCACTACTATAGGATACATTGGTCTCCTGG
Organism: Iris pallida; assembly: GCA_029216955.1. NCBI lineage: Eukaryota > Viridiplantae > Streptophyta > Magnoliopsida > Asparagales > Iridaceae > Iris > Iris pallida. The sequence continues at coordinate 3,725,547 of JANAVB010033220.1, read as the reverse complement.
GCGATGTATCCACTATATACCATTGCTCCTTTGGCTTGGATCATTCAGGTAGTAGCAGGCAGGTAATTGGACTTGGAATTCTCAGACTTGCATTTGTTAGTAATTAGGAATGTGATAACCCTAGTTAGCTAATGTATAAAGTCGTACTCATTGCTTGGCCGTGACTATTGTATGGAGTCCAGTCTAGTCTAGTTTGTCTAGGCAGTGTCCGGACATCTTTGTTTATGCTTTACTTTTGCCGATAAATGATTATATACTAAAGTTCTGTTCAGGAGAAGGGTTACAACCCCGGTCCTTGTTTGGTTTACGGGTTGTAACTTGGGTTTCGAAATAGTTCCTAAGTCATCTTATCATTTGTCGTTCTATATAGTTACCTAACATGCTCACATGCTCCAGTTACCTAACATGCTCCAGTTACCTAACATGCTTGTAGAAGCATGAAAAAGAAGAGAAAAATGATCCATGCGGCCAAGGAGCCTCATGCGGCTCAGGAGTCCCATGCGGCTCAAACACATAGGCAGCTCGAATGGACTCCATGTAGCCCACAGAGGAAAGTCACGTGTCTTTTCAGAACAGCTGTACCCAGCGTCATGCAAACACAATTAATGCTCTGACGGCTGACAACTGACAGCTGACAGCTGACAGCCCTGACGTAAAGTAGTCATGATGACTGACACAAGAGCACTATCTTCCTAGGGAACTGGAGAAAATCTTCGCAGCTTCGAGGCAAGTTTATGCGGCTAGACTAAACGAGTTCACGCGGCCAGTGCAGAGAAACCTATGTGGTTCAATCATGAAGGTCCCCCATGCGACTCGGCCATGAAGAAACCCATGCGGCTCAGCCATGAAGACTCTCATACAGCTCGGCCATGAAGACCCCCATGCGGCTCGGTCATGAACATATTCATGCGGCTCGGTCATGACAACCTTCATGCGGTTCGAGTATAGAGACTATTCATGCGGCTCGGTCATGAAATCTTTCATGCGGCTCGGTCATGACGACCTTCATGCGGCCCAAATATGAACGCTCCTCATGCGGCTCAACAATGATGACAGGACACCTGTCCTAAAGATAATCAAATTTTGGGTCAGATCCCAATAATTTGGGATACGTGGCAAGAGAATAAATTAAATTGATTCATTTAGATTTGCGGGCATCAGCAAATCATCATGATGGGGATTTATTGCAATCAACATTAATTACTGACATGATTTGGCATAATGCTCATTAATGGCCCAGATCCTTCACGCTCAAGATTAATGGCCCAGATTAATCATTTACCTGGCCGCCGCCACTTTGAGAATGGGCAATCATTGCAAACTCTAATGATGCCCCTCATTATTATAAATAGCAAGGTGCCATTCCCTTACAAAAAGGACGCTCCCCCAATAATCAGAGAAAAAAATACACAGTGATCAATCCAGAGAGAGAGAAGCCATAAGAGCAATACGAGGAGAGCAAGAAGAGCATTTCTTCGTCAACGCCAAGCATCTCGTCACAGGAGCCAAGGCTACGTCCGATCGTCCAAGGAGTAAGGCAGACCTGCCGTCGCTTTCCCGAGCCTCTACCGTCACCCCCAGAATAAAAAATAAACAATTGTACTTAGATTGCTGTACCTAGGTTTTCGTCCCTAGGCTTTCTTTGTACAAGCGAGTTTGTAACGTGAAGTAAAAGTCCAGTCCTCCCATAAAACTATTCTGCTCTTTTATATTTCATGGCAAACACGATGGCGACTCTGCTGGGGACAAACTTCTCCATGGCTGAGGAGTTGGTGACGCAGTCGGATGCAGCCAAGCTTGGCTCCACGCAACAGAAGATGGCCGTCCGTCTCGACCAACAGGCGTTTGAAGAAATGCTTTCCGACAAGAGCGCTGGCCCGGTCCAGAAGCGAGCCCGCACAAAGAAGGCCCACAAGGAGTGGAGACCCCGATCAATCATTCCTACTGAAGCTCTTGCAGAGATACCCTCTGTCGCTCAAGACGGCGGGGAAGACTCTCCTGCGGCCCCACTTCAGACCATAGACGACTCTGCTGTCCCCAAGTCCGGCAGAAGAAAACATTATGATGCTGGACTTGCAGGGGCAAAGAGGAACTATACGATCCGAGCCGCATAAGGGTACTAGTCGCATGGAGAAAGCTCATGCGGCTACATCCGCCAGCCGCATGAAGAAAACTCATACGGCCACATCTGTCAGCCGTATAGCTTATGCGGCTACAGTTGCCAACCGCATGGATAAAACTTATGCGGTTACTGAAGTCAATCGCTTACAGAAAACCCATGCGGCCACAATTGCCAACCGCATGCGGCCAGCCTGCACGGTCGTGACTCCTAGTCGCATAAGAACAACTCATCCGACAGCTAAAGACAGCCGCATGCTGACAGCCTACACGGTTTCCAATCCTAGTCGTATAGCGTCTGTTCCACGCTTCTCTCGATCAGTCTTCGACCGTCTCTCATGCGGTCCTGACCCTGATGGTTCTCTGGATGATAAGCCAGACTCTGTGGTATCCAACTTGGACTCTTCCTATTACGCACCCGTAAGTGCTAAAAGGAAGAAGTCTAGGGCAGCGCGGGCTCACCAAGCCCAGTCAGCTGCCCCAACCTCTGACTATCGGAGCGTCCCGCTGATTATTACGCGGGTCTCTAATGGAAAGTTGTATAAAGCTACTCGTACCCTGCCCCCTGCGGCAAATGGGCGGGATAGTCATCAAGCATCTCCCAATAACAAACGAAGGCAGGTATACGAGCTACCTTCGAATCAGGGAGCTGGCGGGAGGCCTACACACTCGCGTGCCCGGAATTCCCGAGCCAGCAAAGCAAGTGACTTGCGTGAGGCCATCCTCCACAAACGCAAGGAAAGAGAAGATGCATCGGGGTGCAAAGAGTCCTCCCACGGACGTCACTGCACCCAAGTCATCGTCAACTGCTGCTGCAATAGCACGATGATGCAAGAAGACCGGCAGTCTGTCTTTCAAAGACCGCAACAGCCATCTTCAGAAGACGAGGCACTACCCGTCGTCTCCTGCAACTCTGCTCGGAAAGTCCCCGCTAATGGAAGGGGGAAGAAGACGAATGTTCCCAGCCCGAAGATGTCAACCACTACGACTAAAAGACTATCGTCTAAGCGGGTGCCCACCATCGGAGTTTTCCAAGGTACTCACTCTAAGACAAAATCTGCTACAGTGGGGGATTCGTCGTCCATAACGCAGGGAGTTGCTGGGGCTGGGGGTAGCACCCCTCCGAGCCTCCACAGTAACCCAATATTCCAAGAAGACGAGCCGGAGGAGACAACTCTCCCATCGGATGTAGCAAACCTCGATGTCCCCGAGGACGTCTACGACTCCCATGACGAGGTGAACTCGGAGACTGGGGGTACTGTTCCTTCCGAGTCTGAGTCAGAAGGGAATATACCCACATACCCCGATGACTTCTCGCTACAGGGATACGATTCAGAGGGCGCTTCCTCCACCGCTCCATCTATCTCTCCTCATGTGAAGACGGTATTCATGACAGACAGCAACCAAGGTGGTTCCAGTGATCGCCAACGCATCGACACTCTAGAGGCCATACTACACGCCTTGGTCAAGTCGGTAGACGAGATCAAAGCGGCCCTTCTAAATCTCCAAGGAGGGACGCCAGGCCAAACAAGTGCGGGTCCCGCGGTTAATGCGGACTCGAACTCAGCGGCACCGAACTCGGGCAACAATCCTCCGGAAACAACGGCCCCCACCGCCATGGACGAAGCACGCGAAGCGAGAAGAGAGGTTCAGGAGCATCGAGCCATGTTCCACGCTCGAGAAAGCTCTCAAGACCTCAGAATACGGCAACCATACCCTGCTGCATGGAGGGATGTTCCATTCCCACCAAGATATAAGCCGTTCAATATCAATCCTTATGATGGCAAGACCTCGGCAAGTCGGTACATCACTTACTTTGAGGTCACCACCGACCATCTTCTCCATGACGATGCCATTCTCACACGATTATTCATCGGGGCATTGGAAGGAGTCGCCTTCGACTGGTATCGCAACCTGCCGGACAACTGCAACCACTTTTTCACCGGCTTCAAGCGCATGTTCTTGAAGAGATTGTACGAAGTAGGGCAGGACATCACCATGTCCACCCTCATGGACGTCGTCCAAGGGAAGAAAGAGCTGACAAGGAACTACATCGAGCGGTTCCGCCAAACCGCCATAAAGTTGCCCTCTGGAAATCCAGATTCCTCCTTGATTGAAATTTGCCAAAAGAGACTCCTCCCAACAATCAGTCTCTGGATGGGCGAAAGTCAATTCAAGGACTGGAAGACGTTCATGTTCAGCGCCACAAGCGCCGAAGAACGATTGAAGAAGGCTCGCCAACTGGGATTGCACATCTCGGACGGAGAGAACAAGGGCAAGCGTCCCAACAACGATAATGGGGGTAGCCCCCTCCAACAATCGGGACAGCAGAGGAAATCAGGCTATGGTGTCCGACACGGCACAAAAACCTGAGCCAAAGCCGGCAGACAAACAATAGCCGCAAATCACTTACTCTTTCGAAGACGGTCACGTCAAGCCCATTTTGGACATGCTCATACAAGGGGACAGAATTCAGCTTCCTCCACCAAGACGGGAACCGCGGCCGACAGAGATGGAGAACCCAAAGTACTACCATTATCATCGCTACGTCCACCATGCTACACACGACTGCTACCAGCTAAAACGGTACATCCAAAACCTCATCGATTAGAACGCTTTGGCCATCGATTTCGAAGAGGTAACGGTGGCAGCCAATATGGTGTCGGTACAATTCGGCAGCTTCCCTCCGACGGAAACTCAAGATGGGGTGGTCCCCATCCCTCTGGCGATAATGGAGATTGCTAATCTTCCACTTCCCCGAGATCAGGCTGCTGGTCTAGTGCCCCTCACCACATCACGAGGGGAGGTCATGTGGATCCGTCCAGACTTGGTATCAGAAGTGACTCGGCCCACACCATCTTCCACCTACAAGAAAAAGAATAGAAAAATCAGATCCTGCTGCATAATTTCGGCAGACATCGAAGAGGCTACAGCCGTCGTCACGCTGTCTGGGGCGCAATCCCAACCTGTGGTTGACAATCCAGCTGAAGATCATCAACCCACTACAACTGATGCTCCGGGATCGGCTCAGCCTTCGACGACCGACAAGCCTAGGCCGAGGGAGACTCGCTTCGACAAATCCCTCCGAAAAGAGGCAGCCCAAGGGCTGGAGAGGCCCTACAACTTCGACATCTTGGCACAATTGGCCAACACACCGGCCAAGTTGTCATTATACGAGCTTCTGAGACTCTCCAAGGATGTTCGTGCGGCTTTGAGCGATGCACTCCAAAATGCGGATGCATACCTGGCTCAAGTTAACCTCACGGGAGAAAACCCGCCTGCAGATCTCCAAGACAGCGCTTGCACGGGAGCGATGCCCAATATCGTCTTCACTCCGCAGGACATACTCATTAAAACCAACCTGCACGATCGCCCGCTATACTACACTGGATACATCGGCGACGTGAAGGTGGATCGGATGCACATTGATACTGGCTCTTCCATAAGCATTATCCCGAAGGGTCTGCTACATCATCTCCGCATCCCAATTACCCCGCCTTCATCCAGAGGACACCGATTCATACTCGCAATCACTGATTACTTCTCCAAATGGGCGAAAGCCATCCCATTGGCAGAGGTAAAAACTTGAAACGTGATCAGCTTTCTTAAGCATCATGTCATCTACCGCTTTGGACTGCCCCGAAGGATCATTCACGACAATGGGCCACAGTTCGCAAGCCACACATTTTATCGGTTCTGCGACAAGCACCGAATTCAGAACATTGCTTCGACACCCTACAACCCAGCAGCCAATGGGTTAGCAGAAGCATTCAACAAAACCATAATCAAGCTACTCAAGAAATTCGTGTCCTCTAACAAGCGTGACTGGAACGAGAAGCTCGGCGAATGCTTATGGGCGTATCGCACCACAGTTCGAACTGCCACCGAGAATACACCATTTTCCCTGGTGTACGAGAGTGAGGCAGTCCTCCCATTAGAGACTCAGATCCCCTCACTCACGTCGCCCTCACACATCAGTTGACGATAGACGAAAACCACCATCGCCGACTACAGGAATTGGAGGCCCTAGACGAGAAACGCCTGTTAGCTCAACAGCAAATCGAACTATATCAGGCCAGAATCTCCGGAGCTTTCAACAAGAAGGTCAAGGTCAGAACATTCCAAGTAGGCGATCTCGTTCTGGCAGTTCGAAGGCCGATGGTTATGACGCATAAAACCGCCGGTAAATTCCAACCAAAATGGGAAGGCCCATTCATCATCGAAGCTGTATTCTCCAATGGCGCCTACCGCCTTGCAAAGCAAAATGGAGACTTGCTCATGTTGCCCATCAACGGCAAGTTCCTGAAGAAGTATTATGTCTGAAACAAAATCCTCGAGACATCTCAGAGTGTCGAGTTATGTACCTCCTCGTACCGCTGAACTTACATTCTGGTTCCATACATAGAGTCATGTACCCGCTGGTACCTCTGGACTCATTCCTACATTTTCTATCATACAAGTCATGTACCTACTGGTACCTCTGAACTCATTCCCACATTTTCCAATCATACGAGTCATGTACCTGCTGGTACCTCTGAACTCATACTCATATTTTCCAGATTAACGAGTCATGTACCCGCTGATACCGCTGAACTCGTACCCACAAAATTTTAGATTGCCGGAGTTATGTACCCGCTGGTACCGCTGAACTCACCCGATCTACTGCCCGCATTCTCAATGCACAAAAAAGGTAACAGATCCACGAAATTCCTATACAACCATGTCGATGTTACCTCTGAGTTGTTCTACTTCCACCAAAAACAAACCGCCCCCTCGTATAGAACTTCCACGTCCTCCTACCTCTGAGTCGTTCTATGTATCCTTCATTGAGCCCACTCCTGCCATATCCCCGTGACCTCTGAGTGGGAAGGCTCCGTCGAAGAAACCATTCATGCTTGCCATGTCCTTACACCTCTGAGTAAGTATGATGGTTACCCCTCGACCTATTATCCGTACCCACAACCGAAGTACGCTAAGGATAGTAGGTCCACAAATATCCTCCGTTGAATCCACTCCTGCCATGTCCTCACTACCTCTGAGCAGGAAGATCCTACGGTAAAGAAATCCCCATACTTGCCATGTCATCACTACCTCTGAGTAAGTATGAGGATCCTCCCTCGACTTATTATCTGTACCCACGATCTGAGTACGCCCAAAGATAATAGGCCCACAAACGTCTTTCGATGACCACAAATGGCCTCAGTCGACCACAGATGCTGTACTGGGTCTCCAGTACACGTCCATCCCTTCCCTATCATGCTTGGGAGCCCAGTTGCTCCCTGGCATTCTCTCGAATACCAAAAACTTCTATAGCTGTCTTATCGCGAAGTTGTTCTAGGTATTCCTCTCCAAAACTTGTTACTCGTACCTAAAACCAAGGTACGCCCAGGGTAACAGGTCTACAAATAATCCCCCAGCAGGTCCAATTCCACAAACACCATGAGTACAAGAAAGAGAAGATGAGTTGAAACATGCTCATTTATTCAAAATTCAAAGTGCTACATCATTTGGGATCACATCCCTTAAAAAATGAAAAAAAAAGAAGCAAAAGAAAACAGAAAACTGATCACTGCTCCGGGGCACATAATGCCGTGAGACGGTCCGTCAGCAAGGCAACCGACCGCTCAAACCTCTGTTTAGCTCGACGCTCCGCCTCTTGGGCCAGTACCGCCGCGCCTTCCAGATAAGCATGAGCTTGCCAGTTGTCCTCGAATTTCTTGAAAGCCCGCTACAGGTTAACAGAAGATCGGGAAACCTTCTCGGCCTCCCGAACGATTGACTCCTGTTCCGCATGAGCAGCCTTCAGTTCCGACTCTAGGAAGGCCAATTCCCTCTGAAGTACGAGAATCCGCTCCTTCGTGTCAGCTATTCCACGAGAAGCAATCTCTTCCCGAGCCCTACAAGCTTGACTTCGACGGCCCAGTCTGTCATACGAAGCGGAAAGCTTGTCAAGGTCCCCCTTCACAACTAGCCCGGCAGTGTCTCGAGTGAGCTTTATACCATTCCGAGCGGCAATAAGGAAGCCTCGCTCCCGTTCAATCGTAGCAGGCAAGTCAGCTTGCCGTAACACCAGCAATCGGGTCATGAGCTGATCAGCCTCGGCCAACTTTGGCTCCAGGACCGCAGCCAACCCCACCCCGCCAGGAAGAGCCTTCAAAGTTTCAATTTGACCTCGAGCGCACCGCAGGGACAGAGAAAAAGGGATCCCCCATTGTACGGCAGCATCTACGCCCCTCTTTAAATGGCGATAGAAGCTGTCGACCACATCCTGCGACACTTCGTCCAGAGCCTCCGAAGAAGCCGGCGTCAACGGGAGTGTAGCAGGCAACACTGAAGAAGACGTAATAGAATCTGACGCTCCTGCCACAAGGGAAACAAACTCCATGCGGAAGGACGCATGAACAGCGGCCAACTCCTCTTCAGCAGCCCGCAGAACTTGAATACTCGGCAGGGCCGAGAAGTCAATCTCCGAAGCCGTATAAGTAGCAGAGGATGAGGTAGAGACCATCGCTCCCGGAACAAGCTCCACTCCCATCTGCCCGGAGCTGGCGGGAGGCCCCTCGACATGAATCGGTAAAGGAGAGAAAACGCTCCTTTCCCCCAGATCGCAGCAGGCCGAGCCTTCCCCAAGAACATCCGCTGTGGGAAGTAAAGGGTCAGGACCTGTAGGGCCAAGACAACCATGAATCGATTTGACTTGGAGGATATGTTGATAGAGTAAATAAGCCCCCTCACTAGTCAATATTTGGCTTATCTTACCAGCGGAAGAGTGTGGAGGCTGAGGTTCGCCTACAGCCACCGCAATCTCTTTACCAGCAGCCTCCGAGTCGAATATAATACTCCTCTGCCCCGGCACCCTTGGAAGGGGATGTGACGAGATCGGCGTCGCCTTGCTGAAATTCAGCAATCTCGGAGACAGGCCCGAAGAAACCTTCGTCACCCCGGACCGAGGTCTCAGCAACTTGGGAGCCCTCAGCCGCCGCTGAGAGAGCCTCCGCAGAAAGGATCGCGACACACATACTGCTAATCAAAGCAGCAAGGGTCGGATCAACTCCAGGGGCAGCAGACGGTTCATGAGAGCCTGGTTCGTCAAATGCCTACAAAAAAAAATGATTAGGTCATATCTCCAAGAAAAAAAAAACCACAACAAGGAGATAGCTCCAACATAGTCTTACCTCCGGAGCATCGTCAGCATCCTCACCCCTCTCTGTAATAAGTAGCCTACGAGGTCTGACCGCAGCTCTCTTTACGGAAAAGGCTACTCCTCCGTCAGTAGACTCATGCCTGCCTCGCTTACGCAAGGGACCAGGTACGGCAGGCGGCGGTTCTACCCTTACCACCTCTGATACAGGTGGCAACTGATCAACCACCCCATCAAATAGTGGTAAGGTAGCTCTATGCGCTCAAAGTCCAGCGTTTTCTTGCGGGCAATGACCTTGGACGAGAATGTTCAAAGACCATGGTGTATGCTACACACCATAGCCGGGAGAAGAGCCAGTCTAACTCCAAACACCAGCTTAACGGCAGAGAGAATGAAGTGGCGGCTAATCCTCTCGATAGAACCTGCCCCCCCGAGACTACGCAGTTCCGTAGCTATATCATCAAAAATCCAGTCAGGAGCGCTTTCTCAAACATCTGCCTGGTACCGTAGTAAAAATAGCTAAGAGAGTCAGTTTGACTCCCGAATATGTCGCTATTGGACCGCGACTTCTTGACGCTCAACATCAGGTCCTTTATCTCTCCCTGGGTTTGAGGGGTTCGAGGAATAACCTCGCCAGAAGGGCCGACTTTAAAAAGATAATTGACCCAGGATGTGGTGTGGGAAGCGTTTCCTTCTGAGCTATCCTCCTTTTTTATAGCCATCTGGTGACAAGCACTATAATGGCATAGCAACTCCTGGTACATCGCAACAAAACCTGGGAGTCGTCGGTCCAGGTCCTCGAACTCCTCGTTCGACGGGGTATATACCTCGAAAGGCTCGTCCCCCCACGGAAGCTTGGAGACAGTATACATCTCATGGAGAGCAAGCCCCAACTCCCCTCCGGGTGCGAAGAACGTCTCCGTTCGCTAATTATACATCTCCAGGAGCGCCACGAACAATGGCTTATTGATAGGAAGCCCATGACAGGTGCCCCGGATGGCATGATAGAGTCCCACCTCCCGCAGGAATGTCTCGTAGGTCTGCAGAACCCAAGTGGTCAAGTGGGCCCACGTAGAAGTAGGGTTTAGCTAGTTCAGCAATGCCAGTCTGCCAACGGGATAAGATTTTTTTGCGAACAAGCCGATTCAGGAATGTATCAGCCTGAGTGAATGTGAAGTTGGGACCATATACGCTCATGAAAGTACCTGGGGCTAGTCCTATCATGTACCGGCGGACGGAATCCTTACCCGCGTATGCTGATCCAATGTTCGGGTTATAATGGATGTCACCCATCAACATCCCTGATTGGGTAGGAGTTAAGGTACCCACCATCGTCCTGTCCAACAATACCATATTGAACCACGACAGAGGATAATGACGCTCCATGAGAGGAATATGAATCGCCATCCCATCCAAAGTAAAATCCCAGTTCTCAGAGATCTCTAATACTCGGGGGTTCTTTATGATCAAAGCATCCCCGAAGAGGAATGAGGGCTTCAGGTATGATCCATCCAACTTCCCAGAATTCATCATGGTACGGAGATAATGGAGGGTCTGATTCTCGATGGCGTTCAACCTCCCCGAAGGCTCATTAGCAGGAAATTGATTCAGCATGTACTTAACTAAGTCATCAAGACGCACGCCCAAGGCAAACTGATTCGAGCCCACCAGGAGTTCCCCCGTAGGATTTACTGGCAGATTTACTGAAGAGAGACGAAAGAAATAAGATTAGAAGATAGTCAAAACAAGAAGCATTTGAAAGATCATTTGAGTCTATGCGGCTCGGGTCGTCACAGCCTCATGCGGCTCAGAACCAGATGAGTCCATGTGGTTCGGTTCATCATAGCCTAATGCGGCTCCGAGTTAGACGAGTCCATACAAATCAAGTTCAGATGAGCTTATGAAGCTTCTACGGTTTGGGTTCAGAAGGTCCTATACGGTTCAAGGTTCACATGGACTCAACAGACAAACCTAGGCGCTGATGCGGCTCGGATTCAGATGAGACTATGCGGTTCAAAGTCCACGCGGACTCATGCGGCCCTGAACAGACAGACTCATGCGACTACAAGCAGATGAGCTTATGCGGTTCAAAAGTGAACTACGCTCATACGGCCTAAACCGAAAATATATATGCGGTTCAGATCGAGTATGACAAGCCCATGCGGCCTCCTTGGGCGAAGTGCTTATGCGGTCATATCGACGAACCTTGTACATGCGGCTTGTGCATAAATTATGCAGCAGAGCCATGGCAGTTAGGGTTCTAAGGCAACGCCCTTACCCGCAATAGGTGGATGAACGTCGGGATGAACAGAGTGAATAGCGGCCGGCGGAGGAGTTGCCACGTTCGTCGCCACAGTCGCCGCAGAAGCGACCGCCTTGCCCTTCGTAGCCTTCGACGCAGCAACCTTCTTGGGAGCCATAGGTGCTTGGGAGAGAAAGGAGTTAGAAAGATCGAAGAGAACAAAAGAGATTCCCCAGAACGAAAGTGTTCCTATTTATAAACAAGGAAGGAACGCCTCGATCCGCGTGCAATATGATGACCGACTCTTCGGTCATCGAGGCGAAACGGCTGAATAATAGCCTGATTCTTGGGATCCTGGCCCAAAAAGCGGCTCTTAAAATCTGACAGCAAATCAAGAGCATTAAATACAGAAGATTTACAAAAGATTTGCACACGTGGCAGGAAGACGTGGCAAGAATATCATGCGGCCAAAACAGCCCATACGGCTCAGAGAGTCATGTGGTTGAGGTAATCATGCGGCTGGACAAATCCATGCAGCTAGGACAGAATACATCCATGCGGCTCTGGCATAACCATGCTTCTTATTCAAAGTATTTCAATTTTGCAAATTGAAAACTTTGAAGGGGGTCTTATAGAAGCATAAAAAAGAAGAGAAAAATGATCCATGCGGCCAAGGAGCCTCATGCGGCTCAGGAGTCCCATGCGGCTCAAACACATAGGCAGCTCGAGTGGACTCCATGCGGCCCGCAGAGGGAAGCCACGTGTCTTTTTAGAACAGCTGTACCCAGCGTCATTCAAATCCAATTAATGCTCTGACGGCTGACAGCTGACAGCTGACAGCCCTGACGTAAAGTAGTCATGATGACTGACACAAGAGCACTATCTTCATAGGGAACTGGAGAAAATCTTCGCAGCTTTGAGGCAAGTTTATGCGGCCAGACTAAACGAGTTCACGCGGCCAGTACAGAGAAACCTATGCGGTTCAATCATGAAGGTCCCCCATGCGGCTCGGCTATGAAGAAACCCATGCGGCTCAGCCATGAAGACTCTCATACAGCTCGGCCATGAAGACCCCCATGCGGCTCGGTCATGAACATATTCATGCGGCTCGGTCATGACAACCTTCATGCGGTTCGAGTATAGAGACTATTCATGCGGCTCGGTCATGAAATCTTTCATGCGGCTCGGTCATGAACATATTCATGCGGCTCGGTCATGACAACCTTCATGCGGTTCGAGTATAAAGACTAATCATGCGGCTCGGTCATGAAATCTTTCATGCGGCTCGGTCGTGATGACCTTCATACGGCCTAAATATGAATGCTCCTCATGCGGCTCAACAATAATGACAGGACACGTGTCCTAAAGATAATCAAATTTTGGGTCAGATCCCAATAATTTGCGACACGTGGCAAGAGAATAAATTAAATTGATTCATTTAGATTTGCGGACATCAGTAAATCATCATGATAGGGATTTATTGCAATCAATATTAATTACTGACATGATTTGGCATAATCCTCATTAATGGCCCAGATCCTTCACGCTCAAGATTAGTGGCCCAGATTGATCATTTACCAGGCCACCGCCACTTTGAGAATGGGCAATCATTGCAAACCCTAATGATGCCCCTCATTATTATAAATAGCAAGGTGTCATTCCCTTGCAAAAAGGACGCTCCCCCAATAATCAGAGAGAAAAATACACAGAGATCAATCCAGAGAGAGAAGCCAGAAGAGCAATACGAGGAGAGCAAGAAGAGCATTTCTTCGTCAACGCCAAACATCTCGTCACAGGAGCCAAGGCTACGTCCGATCGTCCAAGGTGTAAGGCAGAGCTACCGTCGCTTTTCCGAGCCTCTACCGTCACCCCCAGAATCAAAAATAAACAATTGTACTTAGATTGTTGTACCTAGGTTTTCGTCCCTAGGCTTTCTTTGTATAAACAAGTTTGTAACGTGAAGTAAAAGTCCAGTCCTCCCATAAAACTGTTCTCCTCTTTTATATTTCATGGCAAACAATGCTCACATGCTCCAGTTACCTAACATGCTCACATGTTCCAGTTACCTAACATGCTCACATGTCCCGACTACTTAACATGCTCACATGTCTAGTTTATCTTTCATGTTCACATGCTTCTTTTTTCTTACATGTACACAGTTTATATTATTTCACATGTCTTTTACTTTATGCTATATGTTGTTTTACTTATTGTCTTTTCTATTCTTGGATTAAGTGCATTGGTAGCACACGAGTCTCGATTTGCTTTTACTTATTTCTGTCTCTATCCATTGCTATGATTTATATGCTGGTTTTAGTTCATAGTTTGGCTTCCTTTGTGCTACTTGCTATTGGGGGTCTGACCCCACTGGTTTTGTTTGGCCAGGTCTGATAGAGGAGCCCGGAGGATCTTCCGTACCTCCCACTCGTTGGTGATTACCCAGAGCACCAGAGTACCTTAGTGGATTTTCTATTTCATTCTCCCACTAGTTATGTACATTATTCTTTTGTGGCGTTTAACCTTCAAGCACGTGTTTAGCTCGTGTTTTGGACTTGACATTTAGCCTACAGGCCAGAACATGATTTGCATTATTCTAGACTATAGCTAGAGCTTATCATGTATGACTATTACACTTGCTAGTCTTCACTCTGTATTACTAGCTTCATGATCATTGATATATGATAGTTTGGGACGCTTTACTATTTTATATTCCAGTTGATCTTACTTCTTGTACATTGTTTACTGCCTGTGATTGAGATACCTAGGATTGCTTGACCTAGGATCGACTGTTGGCTTGTAGTAGTAACCCCCATGTCTATACAGCTTATACGTTATTTCGGAGTACTGGAGTACTTTGGTATACGTAGCTGGCCTGGTCCGTCCCTGTAATGCCTGTAGTTCGTATTACGTATCTTGGAATACGTGTACGTATTTTATTTTCTATTGAATAATCTCTTGGCTTGGCTCGGTTTGTTTTGGGTTGGTTCGGCTAGGCTTGGGTTGCCTTGGTTCATCATGAACCAAGGGAAGAACCCCTACCTACCACCACCATCCCCATTTATTAACCCCTTCTCTTTCTCTCTCTTCATTATTCTTCTTCTTCTCCACATTTACTTCTATACCTACCAGGAAGGAGAGAGAGAGAGAGAGAGAGAGAGAGAGAGAGCTTAGGCAAGTGCAAACTTGCTTCATGATGGATCTCATGTTTTATTGTTCCATTCTCTTCCTTACTAGATTCTAAGCCTCTTTAGAACTGGAAGTTTTCGGTTTTGATGGTTATATTTTTGTAGATCTAAGTTTTAAGTTCCTTCTTGTTTAGTTTTCTTGGTTTTGATCTCTAAAACTTGGTTATTTTTGAAAACTAATGGTTCTATGTTGTAAAGAATTCAATTTCATTCAGTTTTGGCTTTTGTTTCGCTTGATTTCGACTCCGGATGAGTAAGTTATGGCCATTACAAGTTTTCGGAACTTTCATGGCTGAACTTGCTGTTTGGGGACGATGAACCCCATGCGCCGGGAACCTCATGCGCCCGGAAGGCCATGCGCCGGGAGGCCATGCACCGTGAAGTCCCGGCAACGCATTCCTTAACTCCGAGCGTGTCATGCGCGTAGGTTTCTTACGCGCATGTATTGAAGACGCAACGTGAGTTTCCCATGCGCCGATTGGTGCAGGAATCCATGCGCCGATTCGTGCAGGAATCCCATACGCCGATTCGTGCAGAAATCTCATGCGCCGATTCGTGTAGGAATCTCATGCGCCGATTCGTGCAGGAATCCCATGCGCCGATTCGTGCAGGAATCTCATGCGCCAATTTGTGCAGGAATCCCATGCGCCGATTGGTGCAGGAATCCATGCGCCGATTCACGCAGGAATCCCATGCGCCGATTCGTGCAGGAATCTCATGCACCGATTCGTGTAGAAATCTCATGCGCCGATTCGTGCAGGAATCTCATGCGCCGATTCGTGCAGGAATCCCATGCGCCGATTCGTGCAGGAATCTCATGCGCCGATTTGTGCAGGAATCCCATGCGCCGATTTGTGCAGGAATCCCATGCGCCGATTGTGCAGGAATTTACTGTTTTTGCCTGTTTAAGTTGTTTTGTAGCTAGAATCTTGAAAAAACTCAAAACATGAAAGTTGTAGATCTTTTCCTTGGCTTCAAGAATATGTTATTAGTTATTTTATACAATCTTTCTCATTCATGATAATGTAAGAATAGAACACGATAGTGGCCCGCGGTAGCGCACTCTTGACAAGTAAACTGATATGACAAGTATGAAAGGTCTGGACACCGTGGACGATTGCGTTTGTACAAATAAACCAGTACTGTCTTGCATCATGTCTAGGATGGGGACCCCTGAGTACCACGGTCAGGGGTACCTACTGAAATTGACTAAGGCTAATTAACTAGAATGATTCAGTAGTCATGAAGAGATTCCCAGCTACAGGCAATCCCGTTATCTGGGCACATTAAGTGGACTTGTAGCCTACCGACGAGTAGGGCACATTTCCAGCACACAGTCACGTGTTGCATTCTTCATAACGAACATTCGACCCGGATAACCGGATGGTCTGCAGGGCTTGTGGCTGTTGGGATAATCTTATTGCATCTTGCTAGTAACTAGGCCTGTGATAACCCTAGTTAGTTAAAAGTATCAAGCCGTACTCTTGATTGGCCGTGATTGATTGGATGAAGTTTATTCCAGCTTAGTCTTATCCTGATCCTGTACAAGATTGTATCAGGACATGATTCTTGTATCGATAAATGATGGGATACCAAGTTCTGTTCAGATGAAGGGTTACAACCCCGGTCCTTGTTTGGTTTAAGGGTTGTAACTTGGCTATCTGAATAGTTCCATGGCTATCTTATCATATATCGTCCTGCTTATTGTGCCCGCCTTAACAATAAAGATCAGGGGTCCAGTTCTGTTCAGGCTAAAGGTTACAACCCCGGTCCTTGTTTGGTTTAAGGGTTGTAACCTGGCTCCCGGAGCAGTTCTGTGTCCTCTCTTCGTTTATTGTCTTATTGCAACCCCCTGTCATGCTCGTCATGTTTTACCTTTACTTCAATACCATGATTATTTATACTGGCCTTAACAATAAAGATCAGGGGTCCAGTTCTGTTCAGGCGAAGGGTTACAACCCCGGTCCTTGTTTGGTTTAAGGGTTGTATCCTGGCTTCCGGAGCAGTTCTGTGTCCTCTCTTCGTTTATTGTCTTGTTACCTTATCAATAGTAATTGAGGCGGATTTCTATTCAGGCGAAGGATTGCAACCCCGGTCCTTGTTTGGTTTAAGGGTTGCAGTCTGGCTACTTGAATGGTTTCTCCGTGTTCAATATATTATTGTTATCTTAGCTATTATCACTATCTTTTGATTACCTTTACTACTTAATTGTGATATGCTGGTTTTAGTTCCTAAGTGAAGCCTCCTTTGTGGCACTTGCTCTTTCTGGGGTCTGACCCAGCTGGTTTTGTGTGGCCAGATATCGGAGCAGCACCAGAGGATCTACCTACTAACCAGCCAGATGGTGACCACCAGGCGTAACCCTGGCAACGAGTGGGTTTCTTTTTGTCCTCCCACTTTATTGTAAAATTATTCTTTTGAGGCGTTTAGCCGGCGAGCACGTGTTAGCTCGTATTGCACCTTTATTTACTGTCTGCCTACGGGCTGTAACATGATTGACAAATCCTAGGGTTGATCATGTATTGACTAAAACTCTTGCTAGTCCTGACATTTTGTACGACTAGCTTCATGATCATCCAATATGTAATGTATGGGACGCCTTACTATTGTATATTTGGTGTTCTGACATCTTGTAACTGTTATTACATTGCTTGAGATTGAGACAATAGGCTTGTTTTTGACCATAGGAGACTGATAGATTGTAGTTAAACCCTCATATATCTAGACAGCCGTGACCGTATAGTGACGTGGATTCCATTTCATTATACGTAGCTGGCTATGTCTGCCCCAGCTCTCCAGTATTCTGGTTCTGGGGCGTGACATGGTTTTAGTGGTGGCCCATGCAGGTCTTGTAAATCAAGATATGTGAGGGTTTACTGAATAGATGTCTCAATCAGTATTCGCCCTTGATCTCTACTCGTATCCTCTTGATCCCTAAAAATCTTGACCTGATCACATGCTTGTATCGTTGATCTGTCCTGGTCCTTCCTTATTGTTCCCTATATCGTCTTCTTCAGCGGCATTGTTCCTGGACCTGCCGATCAGCAAGGAAGAGCACCTCCTACGGACCAGCAGCAACCTGGAGATCAAGCCCAGTATTCAGGAGTAGCCTCCAGAGTCATGCCTATTGAAGGAGAGCCACCAGTTCAGCCCGTCGAGCCAGCAGAGCCTGATGATGGCACTTTGGAGGGTCTCATCAGGTCCTTATTAGCTTCCCAGGATTGTCGCGGAGATGCCTTACACCAGGCGGTGGCAGATGCTTTGACCAGAGGAGGTCATCAGGGTAATAGCGCGGCCAACAGCTTCAAGCGCTTGAACCCTCCCTTCTTCGACGGCAGTGAAGATGCGATCGCTGCAGATGCATGGCTTCAGGACACAGAGGTGATTCTAGAAGCAGCCAAGACTCCAGAGAACGAAAAGGTGGCCGTAGTGCGCCTGCAGTTACTAGATCTTGCCCGCAGCTGGTGGGCAACGCAGGCCGATGGATTAGTGGCCCCTATTTTATGGGCAGTATTCAGGGAGAGATTCCAGACCAAGTATTTTGATGCTGTAGCTCGGTATGATCTACAGACGAGGTTCACCAATCTGAAGCAGATGGGCAGGACGGTCGATGGATATGCGGCCGAGTTCTCCAGGCTTAGTCGGTTTGCTCCCACCTTGGTAGCAACCGAGTTCGATAGAGCCCAGCGATTCCAGCAGGGGCTTCACCTAGAGATTTTATTGGCGGTGGAGCAGTTTGAGCATCAGACTTTCGATGCAGTATTGAGAGCAGCTAGGAGGCATGAGTATACCTCCCAGAGGATCGTGGATAGGACCGGAGGTCGAAAGCGATCGCACGGCCAGATGAATCAGTCATCAGCACCAGCCCCGGCAGCTAGGGCTTTGACCATTGGAGCTCCGAGGCGGGCGGCCTCAGTGACGTCGGTTCAGCATTCCACCCCGACGCACCTTCAGCAGCAGAAGCAGAAGCAGTCTTCCACAGTGGGATGTTCACACTGCGGGAAGCCAGGGCATGTGGTATCAGAGTGTCGAAGAGCACAGGGTTTGTGCTTGGTTTGTGGTGCCCCGGACCACAGGGTTGGGAATTGCCCGAACAGAGGGAGTTCATCCGCCTTCTCTAGTCCTTCAGTTAGAGGACCAGCACCAACCTAGCAGCAGCAGCAGCTACAGTACCCGTTCTCGAGGCCATTGCCGACGCAGGCCCAGGCGTTCCACCAGCAGAGGCCGCAGCAGTATGCCCAAGCCCAAGCCCTGATCCAGAGCAGGCAAAGGAATTTTCAGCAGAGGGGACCCGCACCCAGGGGACATGGTCAAGTGCTGGCTTTGACCATGGGAGAAGAAGGAATAGCACCAGGTGAGGTGGTGGCAGGTACTATTCTCGTCAACACCTTTCCAGCTTCAGTATTATTTGATTCTGGTGCCTCGCATTCATTTATGTCTGCACGATTTGCGACACGGGTAGGACTGGAGCCCGAGTCATTATCAGTAAGGCTCAATATACTTACTGGTAACGGACTTGTGGGAGTAGATAGAGTATTTTCCTCGTGTCGGATCGTAGTTAGCGGTAGAGAATTCTCCGCTAGATTAATAGAGTTTCCGATGGCCGATTATGATGTGGTCTTAGGGATGGATTGGTTGAGGGACCAGTATGCTAGGATAGACTGCCACATTGGCAGGGTTGTTTTTAGCATTCCAGGCGAGCCAGAGTTTTTCTTCTCCCGAGGCGAAGTTGAACCTTCTCCTCCAGTGTTGCGGATGGCAGTAGCAGCAGTGCAGTTGCCTCGGATAGTCGAAGAGTTTCCAGATGTTTTCCCCGAAGAGCTTCCAGGGATGTCGCCAGAGCGAGAGATCGAGTTTACCATCGATTTGATTCCCGGGACAGCCCCAATGTCAGAGAGAGTCTACAAGATGGCGCCATCAGAGCTAGAGATATTGTACAAGATGATTGAAGAACTTAGAACCAAGGGATTCATTCGTGCTAGTGGATCACCTTGGGGAGCCCCGATGCTTCTTGTGAAAAAGAAGGATGGTACGTCCAGATTATGTGTAGATTATCGTACCTTAAACTCAGTGACAATCAAGAACAGATACCCTCTCCCGAGGATAGATGACTTGTTTGATCAACTCAGAGGGGCGTCAGTATTTTCGAAGATCGACTTGCGGTCAGGATACCATCAGATTAGAGTCAGAGAGCAGGACATCCCGAAGACAGCGTTCAGATCGAGATATGGGCATTGGGAGTTCCTTGTGATGCCATTTGGAGCAACCAATGCGCCGGCAGTATTCATGGATCTCATGAATTGTATCTTCATGCCTTATTTGGATAAGTTCGTGATTGTGTTCCTAGATGACATCCTGGTCTACAGTAAGAGTGAGGCGGAGCATGAGCATCATCTCAGAATTGTCCTCCAGATTCTCAGAGAGCACCAGTTATATGCCAAGTTTAATAAATGCGAGTTCTGGCTCGATCGCATTTCGTACTTGGGCCATATCATCACCCGAGGAGGAGTAGAAGTGGATCCCCAGAAGATCGTGGCCATTGAAACGTGGCCAGTACCTAGCACAGTTGCAGAAGTTCGCAGTTTTCTTGGATTGGCCGGCTACTACCGGCGATTTGTTTCAGACTTTGCTCGAATTTCTGCGCCATTGACCCAGTTGACCCGCAAGGATGTGCAGTTTGCTTGGACAGCAGAATGTCAGGATTCTTTTGAGAAGTTGAAGCGAGGCTTGATGACGGCTCCTATTCTCACGCTTCCAGATGGAACTGGAGGATTCTCAGTATATTATGATGCTTCGGGCAGAGGTTTAGGATGTGTTCTGATGCAGCATGGGAAGGTAATAGCCTATGCGTCGCGACAACTTCGTGATCATGAGAGAAATTACCCAACCCATGACTTGGAGCTGGCAGCAGTAGTGTTTGCACTTAAGTTGTGGAGGCACTACTTGTACGGAGATAGGGTGGAGATCTTCACCGACCACAAGAGTCTAAAGTATGTTTTCACCCAGAAGGACCTTAACATGCGTCAGAGGAGATGGCTAGAGCTGCTTGTGGATTATGATGTCAACCTGCAGTATCACCCAGGGAAGGCCAATGTTGTTGCAGATGCATTGAGCAGGAGAGCCGGAGTTTATTTCCTGACAGCGCAACCAGAACTGTTAGCCGATCTTCAGAAGATGGGTATAGAAGTTGTCCTTCCTTCCAGTGTGGCATTGATGGCCAGCATGCAAGTTCAGTCCACTATAGTCGAGAGGATCCGGATGGCGCAGTCAGCAGATTCCAAGCTTCAGCGACTTAGAGCAGAGTGTGAGGCGGGACGAAGACCAGAGTTATGTATCCATGAAGACGGTACACTTCGACATGGTAAGCGTCTTTGTGTATCCAGTGGAGATATTAGACAGGAGATCATGACGGAAGCTCACAGTTCGCAGTATTCCATTCATCCCGGTGGCACGAAGATGTACCGTGATATCCGTCAGCACTTTTGGTGGAATGGCATGAAGAGGGAGATAGCCCGGTTTGTCTCTCGTTGTTTAGTCTGCCAACAAGTTAAGGCTGAACATCAGAGACCAGCTGGACTACTTCAACCATTGCCAATTCCCGAGTAGAAATGGGAGCATGTAACCATAGATTTTGTGACTGGATTGCCTAGATCCCCGGCGGGCAGAGACGCTATTTGGGTTGTCATAGACAGGCTCACGAAGGTGGCTCACTTTCTTCCGTTCAGAGTTGGTCAGTCGACGGCTCAGCTAGCGGAGATGTATCTCCGACAGATTGTCAGGTTGCACGGTGTACCAGTCAGTATCACTTCAGACAGAGATTCAAGATTTACGTCGCACTTTTGGCGTAGCTTGCAAGAAAGTTTGGGAACTCACCTCCAGTTCAGCTTATCACCCGCAGACAGATGGCCAGTCGGAGCGTACGATCCAGACTCTTGAAGATATGTTGCGGTCATGTACACTAGACTTCGGTGGTTCGTGGGAAGATCACGTGCACCTGGTGGAGTTCTCGTACAATAATAGTTTCCAGGCCAGTATCCAGATGGCACCGTTCGAGGCACTGTATGGTAGGAAGTGTCGATCCCCGCTAGCCTGGGATGATGTTGGAGAGAGGCAGATGCTTGGTCCGGAAATGATTGCTCAGACTGTTGAAGTGGTCAGAAGAGTCAGAGATCATCTTCGAGTTGCCCAAGATCGCCAGCGTCATTGGGCCGATTCTCATCGGCGCCCTCTTGAGTTTTCTGTCGGCGACCATGTATTCCTGAGGATTTCGCCTAACCGTGGCGTCATTCGTTTCGACGTACGAGGAAAGCTTAGTCCTAGGTATATAGGGCCGTTCGACATTCTGGAGCGAGTAGGAGATGTATCCTATCATCTCGCTCTTCCACCGTCGCTACGTGAGGTGCATGACGTATTCCATGTATCCCAACTACGACGGTATATCCCGGACCCGAGCCACATCCTGGATCATTCGGAATTGGTTGTTGGTACCAACCTTTCGTATGAGGAGAGGCCCGTGTCTATATTGGACCGGAGAGAGAAGATACTTAAGAACAAGACTATTAGTTTAGTCCGTGTTGCTCATCACTCTTTGGGTGAGTCAACGTGGGAGCGTGAGGATGATATCCGATCACGATATCCCGACCTGTTTGACTCGTAAGGTATAATGTCTTCCTTATGCCTTATGCTTTCAATTCCTTGCTTGAATAAATGACTGCATGATAGACTGCTTGTTATAGCTTACGATTATTATAGCTTGTCATTGTAATTCTAGCCTCTTGATTAAATTCCGAGGACGGAATTCTTTTAAGGTGGGTAGAGTTGTAATGCCTGTAGTTCGTATTACGTATCTTGGAATACGTGTACGTATTTTATTTTCTATTGCATAATCTCTTGGCTTGGCTCGGTTTATTTTGGGTTGGTTCGGCTAGGCTTGGGTTGCCTTGGTTCATCATGAACCAAGGGAAGAACCCCTACCTACCACCACCATCCCCATTTATTAACCCCTCCTCTTTCTCTCTCTTCATTATTCTTCTTCTTCTCCACATTTACTTCTACACCTACCAGGAAGGAGAGAGAGAGAGAGAGAGCTTAGGCAAGTGCAAACTTGCTTCATGATGGATCTCATGTTTTATTGTTCCATTCTCTTCCTTACTAGATTCTAAGCCTCTTTAGAACTGGAAGTTTTCGGTTTTGATGGTTATATTTTTGTAGATCTAAGTTTTAAGTTCCTTCTTGTTTAGTTTTCTTGGTTTTGATCTCTAAAACTTGGTTATTTTTAAAAACTAATGGTTCTATGTTGTAAAGAATTCAATTTCATTCAGTTTTGGCTTTTGTTTCGCTTGATTTCGACTCCGGATGAGTAAGTTATGGCCATTACAAGTTTTCGGAACTTTCATGGCTGAACTTGCTGTTTGGGGACGATGAACCCCATGCGCCGGGAACCTCATGCGCCCGGGAGGCCATGCGCCGGGAGGCCATGCGCCGTGAAGTCCCGGCAACGCATTCCTTAACTCCGAGCGTGTCATGCGCGTAGGTTTCTTACGCGCATGTATTGAAGACGCAACGTGAGTTTCCCATGCGCCGATTGGTGCAGGAATCCATGCGCCGATTCGTGCAGGAATCCCATGCGCCGATTCGTGCAGGAATCTCATGCGCCGATTCGTGCAGAAATCTCATGCGCCGATTCGTGCAGGAATCTCATGCGCCGATTCGTGCAGGAATCCCATGCGCCGATTCGTGCAGGAATCTCATGCGCCGATTTGTGCAGGAATCCCATGTGCCGATTGGTGCAGGAATCCATGCGCCGATTCGTGCAGGAATCCCATGCGCCGATTCGTGCAGGAATCTCATGCGCCGATTCGTGCAGAAATCTCATGCGCCGATTCGTGCAGGAATCTCATGCGCCGATTCGTACAGGAATCTCATGCGCCGATTCGTGCAGGAATCTCATGCGCCGATTTGTGCCGGAATCCCATGCGCCGATTTGTGCAGGAATCCCATGCGCCGATTGTGCAGGAATTTACTGTTTTTGCCTGTTTAAGTTGTTTTGTAGCTAGAATCTTGAAAAAACTCAAAACATGAAAGTTGTAGATCTTTTCCTTGGCTTCAAGAATATGTTATTAGTTATTTTATACAATCTTTCTCATTCATGATAATGTAAGAATAGAACACGATAGTGGCCCGCGGTAGCGCACTCTTGACAAGTAAACTGATATGACAAGTATGAAAGGTCTGGACACCGTGGACGATTGCGTTTGTACAAATAAACCAGTACTGTCTTGCATCATGTCTAGGATGGGGACCCCTGAGTACCGCGGTCAGGGGTACCTACTGAAATTGACTAAGGCTAATTAACTAGAATGATTCAGTAGTCATGAAGAGATTCCCAGCTACAGGCAATCCCGTTATCTGGGCGCATTAAGTGGACTTGTAGCCTACCGACGAGTAGGGCACATTTCCAGCACACAGTCACGTGTTGCATTCTTCATAACGGACATTCGACCCGGATAACCGGATGGTCTGCAGGGCTTGTGGCTGTTGGGATAATCTTATTGCATCTTGCTAGTAACTAGGCCTGTGATAACCCTAGTTAGTTAAAAGTATCAAGCCGTACTCTTGATTGGCCGTGATTGATTGGATGAAGTTTATTCCAGCTTAGTCTTATCCTGATCCTGTACAAGATTGTATCAGGACATGATTCTTGTATCGATAAATGATGGGATACCAAGTTCTGTTCAGATGAAGGGTTACAACCCCGGTCCTTGTTTGGTTTAAGGGTTGTAACTTGGCTATCTGAATAGTTCCATGGCTATCTTATCATATATCGTCCTGCTTATTGTGCCTGCCTTAACAATAAAGATCAGGGGTCCAGTTCTGTTCAGGCGAAGGGTTACAACCCCGGTCCTTGTTTGGTTTAAGGGTTGTAACCTGGCTCCCGGAGCAGTTCTGTGTCCTCTCTTCGTTTATTGTCTTATTGCAACCCCCTGTCATGCTCGTCATGTTTTACCTTTACTTCAATACCATGATTATTTATACTGGCCTTAATAATAAAGATCAGGGGTCCAGTTCTGTTCAGGCGAAGGGTTACAACCCCGGTCCTTGTTTGGTTTAAGGGTTGTATCCTGGCTTCCGGAGCAGTTCTGTGTCCTCTCTTCGTTTATTGTCTTGTTACCTTATCAATAGTAATTGAGGCGGGTTTCTATTCAGGCGAAGGATTACAACCCCGGTCCTTGTTTGGTTTAAGGGTTGCAGTCTGGCTACTTGAATGGTTTCTCCGTGTTCAATATATTATTGTTATCTTAGCTATTATCACTATCTTTTGATTACCTTTACTACTTAATTATGATATGCTGGTTTTAGTTCCTAAGTGAAGCCTCCTTTGTGGCACTTGCTCTTTCTGGGGTCTGACCCAGCTGGTTTTGTGTGGCCAGATATCGGAGCAGCACCAGAGGATCTACCTACTAACCAGCCAGATGGTGACCACCAGGCGTAACCCTGGCAACGAGTGGGTTTCTTTTTGTCCTCCCACTTTATTGTAAAATTATTCTTTTGAGGCGTTTAGCCGGCGAGCACGTGTTAGCTCGTATTGCACCTTTATTTACTGTCTGCCTACGGGCTGTAACATGATTGACAAATCCTAGGATTGATCATGTATTGACTAAAACTCTTGCTAGTCCTGACATTTTGTACGACTAGCTTCATGATCATCCAATATGTAATGTATGGGACGCCTTACTATTGTATATTTGGTGTTCTGACATCTTGTAACTGTTATTACATTGCTTGAGATTGAGACAATAGGCTTGTTTTTGACCATAGGAGACTGATAGATTGTAGTTAAACCCTCATATATCTAGACAGCCGTGACCGTATAGTGACGTGGATTCCATTTCATTATACGTAGCTGGCTATGTCTGCCCCAGCTCTCCAGTATTCTGGTTCTGGGGCGTGACAGTCCCTACTTGCCAGTATTCTGGTTCTGGGATGTGACAACTGCCTAGCTGCTGCTGTCAATGGCTGCCAATTGTAGTCCCATTTGGCTGCTACAATGGCTCAAGTGGCTACCACTTTGCAGCCTACAGCTGCTGCTGTTGTGGCCTAAATGGCCTGCTGCCTTGGCAGCAGTCCCCCTATTTCCTAAACACATATACACAAACAATCACATATACATTCATACAAACACTCACACAACATCAATATATAACATGCAATCCTCAAGACACTCTCACACTACCACTAATACACAAACAAATTCCACCCCTCTCTACACCAACATAATATATATATATCTATATGCATATAAACAGTCCACTATAACAAAATATACCAATTTGACATGTAGAGACTTAAAACATGACTTGTAGGCTAAACCACTTGGATACCAACATATATATACAAAAGAAAACAAGTCTAACCATCATAACCATGGCTAATCTACTCTCTAACAATTCTAAAACTGAAATTAAAACACAAATAAACCTATTAGGCATAAATACAAACCCATGGTGTACCTCCTATTAGAAACTCTCCATAGGAACACCAAAACTACCCCAACTTTCTAAAGTGGACTCAAGAGAGCCTCAAAATCAAATCAAATGGTGGTTCATGCATGAGGGTGGATCCTATGGATTCAAATATATCAAAAATATAAGGGAAAGTTGAATAGAGAGATGGTTATACCTATTGGGAGTTGGATCCCAATGATACACTCAAAAGGATACGATTCTGACACAAAAATTCCTCCAAATTGGATACCCTTCCTTGCTCCTTGCTCCCCTTTGGATGGGTTTGAGGGATCAAAACCAAGTAGAAAGCTCTCAAGTTTTTGGGAAGAACAAATTGGGGAAAAAGAGGCAAGTAATAAAAAGAAGAGGATGGAGAATACCCCCTTGGCCGGCCATGTATGTGCCCTAATGGGCCTTGGAAAAAGTCTACTCTGCCCTCAATTAGTCTTCCTTGGGTCAACTTAAGTCATGTCAAGGTTTGTGGCCAAAAGGGTCAAGTTCTAATCTCTAAATGAATTAATCTAGTCATATGGGATTAGCCTAATTTTACTAGACTAATTAGTGGAATTTGTGGGCCATGTCTAACTAATGTTTGGGTCCTAACTAGAATCTAAGATACCCGGGCCACTAACACAAGTCAGAACGAGACGAAAATCAAACTCGACTAAAGTAATCCCCAAATATCAATATTAATAAATAAATAATAAAAAATATTTGAAAATGGAAAATGACCACTTTACCCTCAATTATGAAAACTGGAAGTGACACCAACTTCGGCCATTTCCATACTTCTTCACCCCCTACGACTACCACCTCACCAGTAGCACCGCCACCGTCCCAACAACCCCCAACAAATATAGAAAACCCTAACTCACCTTGCCTCTGCCTCGTCCTCTCTATTACACTTCCAGCTGAGCACCCTACTAGTCAGTATGGCCGAAGATCCCCGCCGTCGCTGCCAGCACCCAACAGGACCCCGATCCTTCTGTGCGCCGGCCACCTCGTGCGTCAGCGTCTCTGGCGACCGGTACAACCATAGACATACAGCTCGTGTGCCGATGCCACCTCACCTACTTTTTTGCACCGCCATGCCGAGTAGTCCCCTCGATGAGAGCCCTTTCGATCTCCCCCTATTCATCGTCTTCTTCTTGTAACTCTTCCTCTCCTCGTCTTTGGAGAGCACACACCCAATTAATTTCTCTCTCTTACTGACTCTCCTCTCTCACTTTCTCGATTCCTCTCTTTAATACTCTTTTTTTCTCTTTTCAATACAAGATCATGATATAAAGGTTTTTTGTCGGAAGAGTAATTATGCTTCGTTATTAGTTTATAATTATTATTAAGTTATTATTTTCAGTAAAATCGGTATTGACAGCAAAACATTTATTATTAAATATAATAATAATAATATTATTTTCTATACCTTGTATTAGAATTAATCAGTGTTTACATGCATATATTTACTATTACTAAAATATTAATATTATCTTTGTTACTGATTAGTGTTATGTTATTACAGTTAGCAGTATATGATTTTGGGGTAGATAATTGGTTTGGACTTCTTATAGTATAAATATTATTTTCATAAATTCTTTCGATTACAAATTCCTTGACCGTGACTAATCATTATTCCAATTTTCTTGCGAAACCGAACTCCATCACATTGACCCTAGCCAATCAGACTATCTTGGACTCAATGGAATTGTCGGTTTCACCATTTAGGACCCCAAGCGAGTATATTTTTTGTGTGTTTTTAATATTGTTAATTACTATATTTGCATGATTAGTGATGATCATACTTGATTCTTGACACATTCATTACACGGATTAGTGGCATATGGGTTTAGTCATGATAATATTTTTTTGTATTATTTTATCGTATTTTGTGACCCTTTGTCGTGACTTAATCCATGTCTAGTAGTCGGGCGGGAACTAAGTAGGTATGTGATCAGACCTTGCATATTGCATAATAGACCTTGTAGACCGTATGGTGTAACTGTCCCAGACCGGTCACATGTTGAAAGGTGTATTTCAAATCACATAGATGGTTATGTTTCCTTGTTCCATGCTTTACTTGTCCTTGTAGTTCATGACTAACTGTTTCACCGTATTTCCCATGCCATGTTTTATAATTATTTCTTTCATCATATATGCCATGATTTTAGTTTAGTTATTTCATCATATATGTCAGTCCTATTCACTGATTTTATAGTCTTTATCATATATTTGGAATTGCATGCTTGAATTGTACTCATTCTATTCCTGATTGGAAACTTATCTTTCAGATAATCGCCTGCTACTCTATACACTTGGGTTATTGGGAGAGCTACGAATATATTTCGAATGCCAATCCTATAGATGAGTTAGATAGATGTATCGATAGTCATTTTCTATTTTATGAGACATTATATTTTATTCAAATGTAAACTTGTAGTTGATTTAGTTATTATGAATGAGAAAATACAAATATTATTTTATGAAAAATATTCTGACTTTGATTATTGAGGTCTAGACAGCTTACTACATCGATTCTGCGACGTAGGCTGGACTTGCCCACGCTCTCGCAACCCGAAAAGCGGGTGCGGGTTATGACAATGGTTCTGCCCTTGGTACCCACCCTGGTGGCCATTGTTTGGACGCTTGGTTATATTGTTACCTCCCGTATGGCTATGGCATTTATGATTGTAGGTATGCATAGTGCCGGTAGCGGCTGAAGGATATTGAGGTTCGAGGCGGAGGGCATGGTTGAGTGACTCGCCCATTGTTTGGTATTCAGGCACACTGATATAGGCATAAATGTAAGGCCTCAGGCCCACTTTGAATCTCCATGCTCGACTCGTCGTTGTTGGCAGATAGACACCCGCGAATCGAGCCAGCTTGTTGAATTCTACAGCATATTGACACACTATTATGTTTTCCTGCTTTAGCTGCATAAATTTGTTCTCCTTCGCCTGACAGATCGCTGCTGGTAGGTACTCGACTTCAAATGACTTATGAAAAATTGCCCAAGAGATTGGTGCAGTTGAATCATCGCGATGGACCGATTGCTTTTGTATGGCCTACCAGTCGTACGCATTCAACCAAAGTTGAAGTTAAGCGCAAGCAACTCACTTTATTTCTTCGATGCCGAGGAGCTCGAAGTTGTCTTTGATCTCTTATAACCAATCGATCGTAAGAGAAGGCTCTTCAATGCCAGAGAAGGAAGTACAAAACACCTTCTTAAAATTTATGATGTCGAAGGTGTTATTCTCTTGCGGCACAGGCTGAGGCGTAGGGTCCCTTGGTGCGACTTTAGTAGGTCGGGCTACAGGTTCGACAGTACGGGTCATTGCAGAATTTTTGTTGGCCATCACCGTTTGCACTAGTTGCCATAGCGTGTCAAGCTGCTTTTGCTGCATCTTGAACTGCGATTCGAACCTGGCTTCAAAATGGGCTTGTCGCCTCTCGGATTGCAGGCATAGAGTTTCGCTTTCACGTTGGTATGTTGCAGCATATCTCTACTGCATTTCCAGCATATGCAGCATCCTCCCCATAGGGTTGTTTGAAGGCCCGACTTCAGAACTACTCGAGCCACTAGAAGCGCTCTCTCCGTTCACTGCAGCAGGTTCCGCAACTTCTGGAATAAGAAGACAACTCTCATTTGTTTTTAAAAATATTATGGATTCACTGTATGGAACAACTCATCTTATCGACACGAGGTCAAAGGTTTAGGACTCGAGACAAAAGGCCAAGAATGTAAAGTCGTGCTCTGATACAATTATGTCATGTCCCGATTCTGCAGAATCGATAGTCGTCCCCCGGGCATGATACCGTACAAACCTAAGTTGTGTTCGCACAGGGCAAGTCATAAGGTTATCTGAAATACAATAATAGAGAGTACGCAAAAAAATTGAACAACACATGATATAAAAGAAATTTTATTTTATTAATAATGGACATCATTTACATGACTCGATTACATCTTGAAGTCGCACAAGCTTATAAACTTGACTCAAAATGAACGATGATGGGATAGTCATTCCATATATTATATTTTTTTACAACCAACATTTACAAACTACCTGGAATGGTAGGGAGTCACAACATCTTCCTTGGACTGATGTAGAGAGTCTTCAAAAGGGTTCAACAAAAGCCTTCGGCACGCGGACGAAGCTTCAAAAATACGAACGTTGCCTTCAGCTAAGTAGCACGTCCTGGTTGATTGGAAGAACCTATGGAGAACAAGGATTAGTATGTTCACATGTACTGGTGGGTGACTAATTTAAATCCAAGCTCTCATTTAGTTCAAGAAGTTATCTGATATAATTGGTTATCTTTCTAGCCATCGTAGTAAATTTTATGAACAGAATATCAGTAGGCATAAGCAAATGTAAATTACTATGAAACTTACCCACGTCAGAGCGTGCCGTTGCAGCTTGAACTTACCATATTATTTCCTGTCAATTGTTATCATAGCTAACAGAAATTGCACGTGCTTTAAGTAAAGGTCACTTGTAAGTCTAGCCATCCTAGACGTTATAGCTTGGTTTAGATGGTGACCCTTCCAACGCGGTTGCAAACCCAATAGAAGTTTCCCGAATGACTCGTGCTAATACCCAATGCAGCTATCCAGGTTCCTCCTGGGCCAAATCGATCCTGTGGCCCCCAGGATACCATTCGAGGAACCTAACCCTCGTGTACAAGTTATCCATGATCGTGAAAAACTAAGTTGCTTACTCAAGCATGGTCTACAAACATCATGTTATTTAACCCATTTTAACATATTCTGCTTTACCATTGCGATATTTATTCATAGGATCAATATTGGTATAACACAGTTCTATGGCATATATGTAAAATTAAGCATGTAATAGCTCTTAGAATTATGTATGCCATAAAGCATACGACAGTTACATGAAAATAAGCCTTTGTGTCCATGCATCTACGACTCACATTTCATTCATATTTATAGTATCGATTAGTTTGAGGCAAGAGGGTCAAAAAGGAAAAGAAGGGTCAGTCAATCACCTTGGTTTTTTGCTTGAGGCGAGAGACCGGCTGGTTGATATTAGACTGCGCCTACGTGATCACCTGAAGTAGCATAAGCAACTGATCAAAACACTGTCCTATTCAATAAGTTAGATAGGAAATGCGAGTTCAAAGAACACAAGACATGAAAACCATCGAAAATATTCATAAAAATGCATTCATAAAACCAAAGCCAAAAAAGCAAGTACGGTATGAAAAGTACAGCAATGGGAGTTCTCTCATGACTCAGCCGCAGAGTCCATCCTCGAGGCACAACCTGCTGGATATGACACTTGATTCTGAAGAAGCTATTCCATAACGAGGAAAGGATATTAATTTAATCGGTCCCATTTAATCGATTTAGTCGATCCTGATCAATCGGTTTTGACCAAATCGATAGCGACAGTATTTCTTTATCGCATACCCCATGGACAAAAAATAAGGCACGATATAGGGACGGGGTACTACATTTCTTGCTATGTACCACCATGCCTGTGTGGATTTTGGGTACATGTTTAGCTTGCCTAATAGTATTCCGTCGTGGCGCACTCTTAATTCTTATCCTGTCTAGCTTAATATAGTGGCCCTTCGTGGCGTACTCTTGATTCTTATCATGTCTAGCTTGTTATAGTAGCTTGCCGTAGTGCACACCTGCCCTGATACCTATAATCTTGTTATGGCTTGTTATAGTGCACTCTTGCTTGTCTTGTCCAATCTTGTATGTCTCATGTTATGATGGATTCTGTGAAGTTTTGAATGAAAATGTTAAGGACTAAACAACTAGTTTGATTATCTAGATGAATTGGAAGGAGAGATTTTTTTGATTGCTTGTAAACCCTTTATTCTGGCCTATACAATGGATTTGTTGCTCTCCGTCGTAAGGAAAATATTTCTGGTACACCGTCGAGTGGGACAATCAGTATATCCAGTATATTGTACTTCTATTAGCTCATCGTCGAGCAGGACTACCTTCTTAGGATACACATATCTTACGGTGGTATATTTACTATATATATCCTTGCATCCGCAGCCTGGATGAGTTGGGTAGTCTGCAGGGTGGGCAGCCGGATTGGATTTCTCAAAATGCAAAAGTAATTAGGATTGTTATAACCCTAGTTAGCTAATGTATCAAGCCATACTCATTGTTTGGCCGTGATTCGTAGATGTAGTCCATTCTTGTCTTGCTAGTCTAATCTTGTTCCAGCCTGATTATTTTGTATACCTAGATCTCGCTTGTTTTTATACATGTTTTTTACTCTTGCCATGATCATATGCTCGGCAACACTTACATTGTTACTTGCTCGGCTTTACCTTACATGATAACATGCTTGGATTCACTTACATGCTCACATTCCTGGCTTCACTAGTCTTACATGCTCGGCTTCACTCATATGCTATTCCTGCTTATTCTTTCACATGTCTCCAGTTTTCTTTCATATACTCTACGATACATTCATATTTACATTATTACTGCTTGTTTTTTTACTATTATACTTTAGTATGGTTAGATTGTATGCTGGTTTTAGTTCATAGTTTGGCTTCCTTTGTGGTACTTGCTATTGGGGGTCCGACCTCACTAGTTTTGTTTCGCTAGATTTAAAAGAGGAGCCCGAGGATCTTCTACTTGATGGTGACCACCCGGAGCACCAGGGTGCCTGATTGGATGTTCTTTCTCTTACCCAATCTTATCTATATAGTCTTTTACGACGTTTAGCCACCAAACACGTGTTTAACTGGTGTTTTGGACTTGACATTTGGCCTATGGACTTAAACATGATTTGTATATTTTCTAGACTTCAACTAGAGTCGTATGACTTATACTCTTTCTAGTTCTTTATTTTGTACTACTAGCTTCATGATCACCTAAATATTATAGTTTAAGATGCTTTACTATCTTATATGCCTGATGTGATGGAATTGGGGATTTCCAGGACCCTTACTTTGGTGTGCGTATTGATCGATAGAAAGTTAAACAGTTTTAATATGTGTTCTAACCCTTCATAGGCGGAAACTAGGGTTCACGAATTATACCTGTGGCGGAAAGAAGATAAGTAATTCCTGGCAATCTCGAGCGGACGATGTCACGACCCGCACCCTGAAGAGGGGCACGAGTACGTGGTTACGTCCAGCCTATGCCACAGTATTGGCGGTAGAACGCTGTATATAGGGTCTGTAAATACTACGACTAAAACAGATAAATGTACCTGTACGGTATATACACTCCGAATGGAGGTGACATAGCAATACAGTCTCAATCACATATGTCAAACTAAGGTAGAAAGCACGGAAAAGAAAATATGATAGAATGAACAGTAAATGAGTCCAAGATCCACAAGTCAGAGCTATACACAAACATCCAGAGTCTCAGAAAATATATAATAGATACTACAAACTAAAATATACTAGCTGGCTCGCAGGCCAGGCAAACCTAACTAAACTAAGCTACTCAGGGTGAGCAAAGTCTAGTGGCTCTACCAACAAGCCACGGTCTAAGTCTAATCCATCAGACTCAACCCCATAGTAGGTCGGGCAATCAGCCTCTGAATCATCTGTAAAATTTGTTAACGGTATCCTGTCAGGAAAATGAACAAGTACAAACACCAACAGCAGTTCCATATGAATTGATAAATTCTATAAGAGACAGTGTAATGAAATACAAGACAAAATCAACTGGAAATATATATATCATGGTGTGAGTACTGAAAAGGACGACGATATGAATGTATATAGGGCGACTTGGGAACTGTCCGGAAAGCTGAGTTACAAACCCTAAACCAAATAAGGACTGGGGCTGTAACCCTTCTCCCGAACAGAACTTAGTCACCACAGATAATAAATATAAAAGGTGCCTTGAATTATTAGTGCGTCATATGATCGGCTTAGGAATAACATGTTCAGGCTTTCCATCTGACCGGCTATGAACAAATAACAAGTGTGAAACAACAAGTATGAAGATAAGGCCGGTCACCATGGAAAGTTGTGAACAAGTAGCTATGGACAAGTGTCGAGTACAAGTGTGAAACAACAAGTGGGTATTTTGATCACACGACCACTAATAACTCCCCATCCCCGAGTAGTATAAAAGATCCGGTCATAACACGTCATGATACGAGATTTAAGAACAGGTGATCAGCCCACTCCCAAGTCCATGTCTATACAAGTACAAGTAACAAATCGAGTCATGTACCAATATACCAAGTAATTCGGGAACAACATCTCATGACAGGATCTGACATATACTAGTCCGTGAAAAATCGTGTCTGGAAATCAAGTAAGACACTACGACTGAATCAGATATGGCAGATATCAAGACAATGAAAACTATCAGTGAATGTACTCGCCTGTGGTCCTGAGCTGATAGGGTGAACATACGCTCAGAGTGATCACAGACCTAAAATAAGATACTATGAGTCAAACATGACTAAATACTGAAAAAGAAAACTAATTCAAGTCATGAATGCAAGTCTAAGTCAAAACTAGGTCATTCTAGGTCAGACGGAGTCACACTAGGTCATACTAGCTCATACCAGGTCACTGGGAGTCAATCCAAGTCAAACTAGGTCAATCTGGTTCAAGGGTTGACTTACAGTTGACTTTTGGTCAAAAAGTCAACTCTGGTCAATTCTGGTCAACACTGAGTCAACCCTGGGTCAACCCTAGGTCAAACAAGTCAAATGTTGACTAACAGTTGATTTTCAGTCAACTGGTCAACTCTGGGTTGGTTTCGGTCAAATCGGGTCGCTTAAAGGCTAAGTTTGACCCTCGGTTGACTTTTGTTGACTTTTGGTCAAAACGGTCAACCGATGTCAAAACTAGTCTATGAGCACCTTATTTGATCATTACCAACCACGGGAATCAAGTTCTAACTCTATCTTAGACTTCTAACACAAATACCCTATTTTCTAGGTAAACTAGCATTACACTACCAAGGTAAATCCCGATACCTTGCCCAATCCCAAGGAAACCCCGCAAATACCCATGGTACTAGCCTAGGCTCCTTAGGGTAGCTAGATATCAACCTATCTAGGGTTTACCTACCAAGAATAATGGGTATCCTAGGTATCTAGGCTATGTTGGGATACGGGGTATTGATTTACCCTATTACCTTATCCATATCATATATTTACCTTTAACACACTCTCACATTCCCATACCACTCACTCACACACAACACTAACACGATATTTCTCACACTCATAGGCTTCTCCTATAGGTTTCCTATTGGTTTCCACATAGGCCAACTATAGGTTACTAACTACACTCACATAGCTCTCTCTCACACACACAATTCCTCACAAAACACACACACACACACATCTCACAAATACACACACACATTGGTAATTTGTGGACAGATTTTGGGGGATACATGGACTGATTTTTGGTGGCACATTAAGGGCTGGTATGGGACTGCTTACACAGCCCATGGGGGCTGTCCAAAGCTGTCCAAAAGTGGACTGAAACATGGGTTTCTAAGGGCTGAAATTGCTGTCCATGGGGGTCAAGTATAGGGCTATACATGGCTGAATAGTAGGCTGTCCTATGGTTGTAATATGGGGTGAATGTGGGTTGTCCATGGGTTAAAGGACAGCCATCTAATGGCTAGATGGGGACAGCCATGTGGTGGTTTCCCTCCCTCCAAACACTCTCAAACACCTCACAAACTCTCCTCTATCTCACCCACAAACACACACACAAATACACATACACTCTCACACTCAAACATAATATCAAACACCTCTCCCTCACTCCCCTCTATCAACACAACACACACACACACACACCCATGGCCGACCACTACATGGCCTCACTCCCAACCAACATCAAGCCACACACCACATAAATATATCCACATATATATATATATATATATATATATATATATATATATATATATATATATATATATATATATATATATATATATATATTCATATAGATTATGATAAAAGGATACATTATGATACATGGACAAACACATTCCTAACACAAGCAAAAATCTGAAATAAATATGAGAAACACCAAAATAAAAGCACAAACAATATTCATGTGTCCAAATAGGGGGTTTTCCCACTTGGACATGATCCTACCTATTGGACACCTCTACAAATGTCCAAATGGACACAAAATAGTTTCTAATGGAGACACAACCATGGACAACATTTCTATGGGTTCCTAACCATTCTACATGAAATAGAAAACAAATTTAGAGAAGGGAAATAGAAGAACCCTTGGAGAAGAAGAAGAAGAAAGTGGATGAGAATAAAAGATAGGGTTTTCTCTCTCCTCCCCACCCCCTACATGTGACCGGCCACAAGAGCATCTAATCCCCTTTTTTGCTATTTACAAGTTTGCCCCTCTATTGTTTTATTAGTTCAATACAAGTTGGCTTAGGATTTGTGGGTAGTTTAGTCAAACCTAAAACCACTAAACCAAATTAGTCTTAACCAAAAATAATTAGTCTAGTCTCTAACCAAAATATTAACATGTGGGCCATGGCTAACTAGTGTGTGGGCCCGCTAAGGTCAAACTACCCCGGGTCCCCGAAACAAGTCAAAACAAGTCGGAATGAGTTAAAATTCGAACCCGACTCAAATAACCCCAAAATATTACAATAAATAAATTAAAAATTCCAAAATATTTAAAAGTGAAAAATGACAAAAATACTCCTATTTCTGGAAACTGGGGGTGACAGACGACCCCAAGATCTTCTGCACGTATTCCTTCCTCGAGTTGGACGTCGTATGGGCGACGATCTCCCAACCTTTTCTTCTCCTTGGCACCCTCTCTTTCTCTCCTTACTGTAGAAGCATGGAAAATATCAGAATGATGATCTATGCGGCTCGGAACAGGAGAACCCCATACGGCTCATACAGGAGCAGCCCCATGCGGTTCAGAGAGACTCTT
Organism: Iris pallida; assembly: GCA_029216955.1. Classification (NCBI taxonomy): domain Eukaryota; kingdom Viridiplantae; phylum Streptophyta; class Magnoliopsida; order Asparagales; family Iridaceae; genus Iris; species Iris pallida. Next base: position 3,688,443 of record JANAVB010033220.1, on the reverse strand, counting down.
AGTCGCATGCGGCTCGGGGCGGGAGAGTCTATGCGGCTTACATAGGGACAGTCCTATGCGGTTCAAAGAGCCCCCTAACCGTATGCGGTTCAGAAGTACATGCGGCTCACATACGACCAACAGAGATATGCGGCTCGATCAACACTGCGTGTCCCCATGGGACCCCTTCACACAGCTGGCCATCGAGTAATGACCCTATTCAATACGCTGCCATGATTTGACAGCTGACGGCTCTGACATGAAGTGTCATAATGGTCCTGTCATAATGACAGACTCTTTGGGAATAGGAGAAAATCTCTGACACGATCCGAGATTGACACGTGGCTACTTCCATGCGGCTCCAGTGAAGAACAGCTTCATGCGGCTGGTGAGAATCACCTTCCTACGGCTCACCAAGAAGCCATCCCATGCGGCTCGCAAGTATTATACCTATGCGGCTCACCGAGAAACTATCCCATGCGGCTCGCAAGTACTATACCTATGCGGCTCACTGAGACGCTGTCTTATGCGGTTCATGGATATCATACGGTTCTGACAGGGTCCACCATTAAGACGCGTGGCAGAGATTCAATGGCCCCCACAACTTAACAGCTGGTAGCAAGGATGATTATGGGATGCAGATCAATCAGAGATTCACCAGATCCCAATGGCCATATTTAACGTTATCCTCATAATTAATGAGATCAGGTCATATCATTCATGATCAAGCCAATGGGACACGTGGTGAGAGGTCCAAGCTTGACACAACCAATCATGAAGATTTAAAGCAATCGGCATTAATCATTCACAGGATTCGATAATATCCCCATTTATGGCCCAGATCCTTCACGCTTAAAACTAATGGTCCATATTGATTAAGCATCAGGCCGCCGCCACTTTGAGAATGGGTAATCATCCAAACCCTAATGATGCCCCCACTATTATAAATAGCAAGGTGCCATTCCCATATAAAAAAAGGAATATACGCTATCAGAGAGAAAAATACACACACAGAGAGAGAGAGAGAGAAGCCAGAAGAGCAATACGAGGAGAGCAAGAAGAGCATTTCTTCGTCAACGCCAACCATCTCGTCACAGGAGCCAAGGCTGCATACCGATCGTCCAAGGAGTAAGGTAGGGTTGCCGTCGCCTTCCCGAGCCTCTATCGTCATCCCCCAGAATCTAAAATAAACAATTGTACATAGACTGCTGTACCTAGGTTTTCGTCCCTAGGCTTTCTTTGTACAAGCGAGTTTGTAACGTGAAGTAAAAGTCCAGTCCTCCGATAATTGTTCTGTTCTTTTATATTTCATGGCAAACACGATGGTGACTCTGCTGGGGACTAACTTCTCCACGGCTGAGGAGTTGGTGACGCAATCGGATGCAGCCAAGCTTGGCTCTACGCAACAGAAGATGGTCGCCCGGTTCGACCAACAGGCGTTCGAAGAAATGCTCTCCGACAAGAGCGCTGGCCCGGTCCAGAAGTGAGCCCGCACAAAGAAGGCCCGCAAGGAGTGGAGACCCCGATCCTTTATTCCTACTGAAGCTCTTGCAGAAATACCCTCTGTTGTTCAAGGCGGCGAGAAAGACTCTCCTGCGGCCCCACTTCAGACCGTAGACAACTCTTCTGTCCCCAAGTCCGGCAGAAGAATACACTATGATGCTGGACTTGCAGGGGCAAAGAGGAACTCTATGCGATCCGAGCCGCATAAGGGTATTAGCCGCAGGGAGAAAGCTCATACGACTACATCCGCCAGCCGCATGAAGAAAACTCATGCGGCCACATCTGTCAGCCGTATAGCTTATGCGGCTACGGTTGCCAACCACATGGATGAAACTCATACGGCTATGAAAGTCAATCGCTTGCAAAAAACCCATGCGGCCACAATTGCCAACCGCATGCGGCCAGCCTGCACGGTCGTGACTTCTAGCCGCACAAAAACAACTCATCCGACAGCAGAAGACAACCGCATGCAGACAGCCTGCACGGTACCCAATTCTAGCCGCATAGCATCCGTTCCACGCTTCTCTCGATCAGTCTTCGACCGTCTCTCATGCGGTCCTGACCCTGATGGTTCTCTGGATGATAAGCCAGACTCTATGGTATTCAACTTGGACTCCTCCTATTACGCACCCGCAAGTGCTAAAAGGAGCAAGTCTAGGACAGCGCGGGCTCACCAAGCCCAGGCTGCTGTCCCAACCTCTAACTATCGGGGCGTCCCGTTGATTATCACACGGGCCTCTGATGGGAAGTTGTATAGAACCGCTCGAGTCCAGCCCCCGACGGCAAAAGGACAAAGTGGTTCCTCTGACCTGCGTGAGGCGATCCTCTACAAGCGCAAGGAAAGAGAAGAAGCCTCGGCATGCAAAGAGTCCTCGCTTGGACATCACTGCACCCAAATAATCGTCAATTGCTGTTGCAACAACGCGGCAGCAATGGAAGATCGGCCGTCAGTCTTCCAAAGACTACAGCATCCGAGCTCAGAAGACGAGGCACCTCCTGTTGTCTCCTGCAATTCCACTCAGAAAGTCCCTGCCGAGGGTAGAGGGAAGAAGACAAGCATCTCCAGCCCCAAAATATCAACCACTACAGCTAAGAAACTGTCGTCTAAACGGTTGTCCTCCACCGGAGTATTCCAACACACCCGTTCAAAGACTAAATCTGCTGCAATAGGAAACTCATCATCTATATCGCTGGGGGTCGTAGGAATTGGGGGTAGCACTCCTCCGAGCATCCACAACAATCCGATGTTTCAAGGAGCCGAGCCCGGACAAACAACTCTCCCATCAGGTACAACTGACGCTGATGTCCCCAAGGACATCCACGACTCCCAAGACGAAGCAAGCTCTGAGGCTGGGGATACCGTTCCCTCCGAGTCCGAGCCCGAAGAGAACATTCCCACCTACCCCGATGACTTCTCGGTGTATGGGTATGACTCGAAGGGCACATCCTCCACCGTTCCTTCCATCACTCCTCATGTAAAGACGGTGTTCATGACGGACAGCAACCAAGGTGGTTCCAGTGATCGCCAATGCATCGACACTTTAGAGGCTATACTGCAGGCCTTGGTCAAGTCTGTAGATGAAATCAAAGCCGCTCTTCCAACTCTCAAAGGAGGAACGCCTGGCCAAACAAGCACGGGTCCCGCGATCAATGCGGACTCGAACTCAGCGGCACCAAACCCGGGCAATAATCCTCCCGAAATAACAGCCTCTACCGCGACAGATGAGGCCCGAGAAGTAGGAAGAGAGGTCCAGGAGCTCCGAGCCATGTTCCATGCCCGAGAAAACGCTCAAGACCTCAGAATGCGACAACCATACCCTGCCGAATGGAGGGATGTTCCATTTCCACCAAAATATAAGCCGCACAATATCAACCCGTATGATGGCAAGACCTCAGCAAGTCGGTACATCACTTACTTCGAGGTCACCACCGACCATCTGCCCCATGATAATGCTATCCTCACGCGATTATTCATTGGGGGCATTGGAAGGAGTCGCTTTCGATTGGTATCGCAATCTGCCAGACAACTGCATCCACTTCTTCGTCGGCTTCAAGCGCCTGTTCTTGGAGAGATTCTACAAAGCAGGACAGGACGTCACCATGTCCACTCTCATGGACGTCGTCCAAGGGGAGAAAGAATTGACAAGGAACTACATTGAGCGGTTCCGCCAAACCGCCATGAAGCTGCCCTCCGGAAATCCAGATTCCTCTTTAATTGAAATTTGCCAAAAGAGACTGCTCCCAACAATCAGTCTCTGGATGGGCGAAAGTCAATTCAAAGATTGGAAGACGTTCATCATCAGCGCCACAAGCGCCGAAGAACGACTGAAGAAGGCTCGCCAACTGGGATTGCACATCTCGGAAGGAGAAAACAAGGGCAAGCGTCCCAACAACGATAATGGGGGTAGCCCCTCCAACAATCGAGACAGCAAAGAAAAGCAGGCTATGGTGGCCGATACAGCGCAAAAACCTGAGCCGAGGCCAATAGACAAACAATGGCCGCAAATCACTTACTCCTTCGAAGACAGTCACGTCAAGCCCATCTTGGACATGCTCATACAAGGGGACAGAATTCAGCTTCCTCCACCAAGACGGGAACCGCGGCCGACAGAGATGGAGAATCCAAAGTACTTCCATTATCATCGCTATGTTCATCATGCTACACACGATTGCTACCAGCTGAAACGGTACATCCAGAACCTCATCGATTCGAATGCTCTGGCCATCGATTTCGAAGAGGTAACCGTGGCGGCCAATATGGTGTCCGTACAATTCGGCAGCTTTCCGTCGATGGAGACTCAAGACGGGGTGGTCCCCGTCCCTCTAGCGACAATGGAGATTACCAATCTTCCACCTTCTCGAGATCAGGCTGTCGGTCTAGTACCCCTTACTACATCACGAGGGAAGGTCATGTGGATCCATCCAGACTTGGTGTCAGAAGTGACTCGGCCCACACCCTCTTCCACCAACAAAAAGAAAAGTAGAAAAGTCAGGACCTGCCACACAATCTCGACAGACAACGAGGAAGCTACAGCCGTCGTCACGCGGTCCGGAGCGCAATCCCAACCTGTGGTTGACAATCCAGCCGAAAATCATCAACCCACTACAACTGATGCTCCGGGACCGGCTCAGCCTTCGACGACCGACAAGCCTAGGCCGAGGGAGACTCGCTTCGACAAATCCCTCCGAAAAGAGGTAGCCCAAGGGCTAGAGAGGCCCTACAACTTTGACATCTTAGCACAGTTGGCTAACACACCGGCCAAGTTGTCACTGTACGAACTCATAAGGCTCTCCAAGGACGTTCGTATTACATTAAGCGAAGCACTCCAAAATGCCGATGTCTATCTGGCTCAATCCAACCTCACCGGGGAGGACTCACCCGTGGATCTCCAAGACAGTGCCTGCACGGGAGCAATGCCCAACATCGTCTTCACTCCGCAGGACATGCTCATCAAAACCAACCTACACGATCGCCCGCTATACTACACGGGATACATCGGCGACGTGAAGGTGGATCGGATGCACATAGATCCTGGCTCTTCCATAAGCATCATCCCGAAGGGTCTGCTATATCATCTCCGTATCCCAATGTATCGCCTGACGCCTACAAGCACCGCCATCAGCGGTTTCAATTCGGACAGGAGCTACCCTATTGGGAAGATTCGTCTGAAGTATCAAATTGGCGACCTCCAATCTGAAGTCACCTGCTACGTCATAGATACAGACACTTCTTACAACATCCTCTTGGGGTGCCCATGGATACACGATTACATGATCGTACCTTCTACGCTACACCAGTGCTTCAAATATGTCGACAAACACGGCTTTGTGAAGACAGAATTTGCTAACATCGATCCCTTCAAAGGGGTTGAATCTTACTACTCGGATTCCTGCCTATACGAAAAGTCGAAGAGGCACCTTGATGAAGGAAATGAACAAGCTGGTACCGAAACGGCCACGGGATCAGAAGGACCTCTGACGATTCACCTCCAAGCTCGCAAACCGGGTAAGTCCGTACCCCTTACTGCCACTCTGCGGAAGGACGCGATCAGCCTCTCGGCGCAGAAAGAGCAGATGATAATCCGGCTGCCAAGGTCCGGCCAAGTACCGAGACCCACAACGGGGCCACTGACAGTCAGACTGCCGAGAGTCGGTCAACCCCAAACGGAGAAGCTCAATCCCTCCGATAGGCCACTGACGATACGCCTTCCCAAGAAGGGTCGTCACCCCGATACAAGGTCTGATACTTCTAGCGAACCAGCCACTCCTCGCTCTAAATCAAGTGCCAAACTGGGGGTCGCTAGTCTGCCAACAACTCCACGCTCTGCTCCATCAACTGAACCACTGACAATCAAGCTTCCCAGGACATCCTATCAGTCTTCATTCACACAGGGGGTAGCCGAAGAGGAACCAGAGTTAGCCAAGTATGTGGCTGCCCACACTGATGTTCCCTCCGCAGATGATGTAATCCCCCTAGAAAAGATACCTTACTTCATCAATAAAGGGTTATCTTTGAACTACACCGAGCTCAATAAGCTATGTACAATGTATGCTATGGAACACGGTATAGGCACTCACCTACACACACAAGTGACAAATATGTACACCGCGATCCAGCTTACTCCAGTAGAAGACGCTTACCGAATAATCGAGGGAGGGGATCATCCGATCATCTTCGGCTGGACGAACAACCCGCATCCTCTCACCATAGAGGAAGCCGACCTCGGGTCAGATGTCGGGAGACTGCCTCTGTATCTCTATAGCCCCCAATCCAAATATCTCATGCAGAAACAGGGGTATGATCTGGAGACGACGCCAGGTTTGAACTACGGTACTGGGCGACGATTACCTTTGAAGCCACCAGTCCCGGCGGGCAAACCACGAGACTACTATAGCAAAACTCGATGCGGGTTGGGGTATGTAACGCCTACTACAACCCCTGAGAGTTCAGATGAAGAATGCGACTGGCAGTCACATTCAACCGGGTCACCAACTTCAGACTCGAATACCAGCATCGGAGATGTGTTCAGACAAGTCATGACAGTCAATATGGCATTCGTCGACGCTTATGAAGAAGACGAAGACATCCCCAAAATCCTTAATTTAGAGCCTGGGCCCAGCAATTGGGCGCACAATGGGAAAAGCGGTTCGAACTGAGAGAACCTCCTACTGAAGATGAGGTTATACAAGTTGACCTCGGCAGCGAATCTTCTCTAAAACCAATCTTCGTCAGTAAAAGCCTAGCAGACGAAGAACGGGAGCCACTGCTAGAACTTGTCAGAGAATACATTGATATGTTCGCCTGGAGCTATGAAGACATGCCAGGGTTAAATCCTGACATTGCTCTTCATAAACTCAACATTCGGCCAGATGCGAAGCCAGTCAAGCAACAACAGCGACGCTTTTGCCCAGGCATCATGGACGCGATCGAAGTCGAAGTCAACAAACTGATAGCCAGCGGCTTTATCCGTGAGGAGCAACATCCCGACTGGGTCGCCAATATAGTACCCGTCCTCAAGAAGAATGGGAAGATTCGAATCTGCATCGACTTCCGCAACCTGAACGAGGCATGCCCCAAAGATGAATTCCCCCTTCCTATCACAGACATCATGATCGACAATACCTGCGGCTTCGAACGTATGTCATTCATGGATGGCTTCTCGGGGTACAACTAAATCAAAATGTCTCCTGATGACGAAAAGCATACATCATTCCGAACGCCAATTGGCATGTACTGCTACACAGTCATGCCTTTCGGTTTAAAGAATGCCGACGCCACCTATCAAAGAGCCATGAGCATCATCTTCAGAGACCACTTACGCAAGACAGTGGAGTGCTACATTGACGATATAGCCGTTAAGAGCCGCTGTAAAGGAGACCATCTGCAGGATCTAAGGACGGTATTCGACCTAATACGAGCGCACAATTTAAAAATAAACCCTACAAAGTCCTTTCTGGGCGCATCCAGCGGAAAGTTCTTGGGCTTCATCATTACGGCACAAGGTATCCATGTAGACCCTGAGAAGACAAAAGCAATCATGGATATGGGTCCCCCGAGAAATCTCTGCGAACTTAGAGGCCTTCAAGGGAGACTAGCTTACATCAGGAGGTTCATTTCCAACCTCTCCGGGCGATGTCGACCGTTCACGTACCTCATGAAGAAAGGAGTCTCATTCGTATGGGACGAGGAATGCCAGCGTGCTTTCGACAGCATCAAAAAATATTTGTCAAATCCTCCAGTCTTGGTGGCCCCGGTTCCTAGAAAACCATTCCTGCTCTATGTACGAGCAATAGAACACTCCCTCGGGGCTCTGCTGGCACAAAACAACGATGCAGGCCATGAGCAGGCCATATATTACCTCAGCCAAATGATGATTAGGCCAGAGCACCGATACACCACTGTGGAGAAGGAATGCCTCGCCCTGGTGTTCACCATTCAGAAAATGCGACACTATGTTACCGGATAAACGATACATGTGATCTCACGAGTCAACCCTCTCAGGGTCCTCATGACTAAACCAGGGGCACTCAGCTCTCGCCTCGCTACATGGGCAATATTGCTGTCCCCTTATCATATAATCTTCGTCCCCCAAAAGGCAGTCAAAGGTCAAGCCCTGACAGACTTCTTAGCAGCCCACCCAGGCTCGGAGTCCTCCAGAATATATGAAGATCCCAGATGAGGTCGCCAACTCGCATGCAACCTCTCACGAGGCTATATGGTGAATGTTCTTCGACGGTGCTTCGAGGACCGGACCTAAAGGCAATATAGTCGTCGGAGTCGGGATAGTGCTGATCTCCCCTTCCGGATTGGTAATTAATCGCACTTATTCCCTCACTGAACCCTGCTCTAACAATGTGGCCGAGTACAACGCTCTGGTCATTGGCCTCCAACTTGCAAGAGAGCTGGGGGTAGAATACCTTAAAGCATACGGCAATTCCCAACTAATCGCCAATCAGATTTGGGGCTCATACGAAGTCCGCCACGAAGACATGATCCCTTATCACCAAATAGTGATCGATATCATCTCGTCATTCGAGGGGTTCTTCATCGAGCATGTCTCCAGACTCCAAAATATTGAAGCCGATGCCCTAGCTGGTCTTGTCGCTTCCCTAGCAGTTCCGAACTATGATCGCCGATCAGTGGATGTGATAGGCCACGAATTGGTCTGTCCCAAGAACAATGTGCAATTCGTGGTGAGTTATTCTGCCCAGACGATCGATGATGCCCCAGACTGGAGACAACCATTCATCGACTTCGTCGTCTACGACATCCTGCCCGAGAACCCAAAGGAAGCCATCTCCATTAGACGGCGTTCTCTCAGATTCTTCTACGATATAGAGACGAAAATGCTGTATCGCCGCTCCTACGACAAATTACTGCTTCGGTGTCTGTCAAATGCAGAAGCCAAAGAAGCCGTACGAGAAGCTCACGATGGTGTCTACGGGGCCCACCAGCCCGGTCCTAAATTGCAAGACCGCCTTCGACGAATGGGCTACTATTGATCCACGATGGTGGCAGATGCGATAGATTATGCTAGAAAATGTAAAGCCTGCCAAGTCCACGTGGACTTCATTCACCAACCATTCGAGTTTCTACATCCGACAGTGGCATCCTGGCCATTCGAAGCATGGGGAATGGATATTATTGGTCCAATCACCCCACCTTCCTCCCGAGGACATTGCTTCATACTTGCGATCACTGATTACTTCTCCAAATAGACGGAAGCTGTCCCACTCGCAGAAGTCAAGACTGCAAACGTGATCAGCTTTCTTAAGCATCACGTCATCTACCGCTTCGGATTGCCCCGAAGGATCATCCATGATAATGGTCCCCAGTTTGCAAGCCACGCATTCTATCGGTTTTGCGATAAACACCGTATTCAGAATGTCGCTTCGACACCATACAACCCGGCAGCAAACGGGTTGGCAGAGGCATTCAACAAAACAATCATCAAACTTCTCAAGAAGTTTGTCTCCTCCAACAAACGCGACTGGAACGAGAAGCTCGGCGAATGCTTATGGGCTTATCGCACCACAGATCGAACAGCCACCGGGAATTCACCATTCTCTCTGGTGTACGGGAGTGAGACAGTCCTCCCATTGGAGACTCAGATCCCCTCACTATGTGTCGTCCTCACACATCAATTAACGACAGACGAAAACTTCTATCGTCGGCTACAGGAATTGGAGGCACTAGATGAAAAGTGCCTCTTGGCTCAGCAACGAATTGAACTATACCAAGCACGCATCTCTGGAGCCTTCAACAAGAAGGTCAAAATCAGAACATTTCAGGTGGGCGATCTCTTCCTGGCAGTCCGAAGGCCGATGGTCATGACTCACAAGACCGCCGGCAAATTCCAGCCAAAGTAGGAAGGTCCATTTATCATTGAGACAGTATTCTCCAACGGTGCTTACCTCCTAGCAAAACAAAATGGAGACTTGCTTATGTTGTCCGTCAACGACAAGTTTCTGAAGAAATATTATGTCTAAACGATATTCTCTCCAAGATCTTCGAGTCATGTACCCGCTGGTACCGCTGAACTCACATCCATAATATTTCAGATTATCGAGTCATGTACCCGCTGGTACCGCTGAACTTATATCCACAACATTTCAGATTATCAAGTCATGTACCCGCTGGTGCCGCTGAACTCACCTCCACATTCCCTTCAGATTATCGAGTTATGTACCCGCTGGTGCCGCTGAACTCACACTTTCTCAATATTCTAAATTACCGAGTTATGTACCCGCTGGTACCTCTGAACTCACATTCTGGTCACTCTTTCAGATAGTAAGTCACGTATGATTATACCTCTGAACTTCCTTCCTGGAAGAGATCCCCCCTCATGATCCACCACTCGCACTCCCAGTGCACAAAAAGGGTAATCGATCCACAAATTTCCGAAACGGTCATGTCCTCATTACCTCTGAGTCGTTTTCACTTCCACCAAAAACAAACCGCCCCCTCGCATAGAACTTCCATGTTCTCCTGCCTTTGAGTCGTTCTATGTACCTCCTCTTCATTGAGCCCACTCCTCCCATGTCCTCATTACCTCTTAGTGGGAAGGCTCCGTCGAAGAAACCTTCATGCTTGCCATATCCACATTACCTCTGAGCAAGTATGTCGGTCCCCTGTCAACCTATTATCTGTACCCACAACCGGAGTATGACAAGGATAATAGGTCCACAAATGTCCTCTGTTGACCACAAATGTCCTCTGTTGACCACAAATGTCCTCTGTTGACCACAAACGTCCTCTGTTGACCACAAATGTCCTCTGTTCACCACAAATGTCCGCTATTGACCACGAATATCTTCCGTGAAGTCTCCCCTGCCATGTTCTCATTACCTCTGAGCAGGAAAATTCTACGGTAAAAACCCTCATGTTTGCCATGTCCTCATAACCTCTGAGCAAATATGTTGGTTTCCTTTCATCCCATTATCCGTATCCTGAACCAGGGTACGCCAAGGATAATAGGTCCACAAATATCCCTTGCTAAGCTTCTTAGCATAAACCCACCATCTCACCATGCCCCGGGAGCCCAGCTGCTCTACGGCATTCTTTTTCCCAACACCAAGAACACCCATGACCACTTTGTTATGGCTGTTCCGGACATCCTGGCCAAACTTGTTATCCGTACCTAAAACCAAGGTACGCCTAGGGTAACAGGTCCACAAATAATCCCCCAGCAAGTCCAATTCCACAAAACGCCACAAGTACAAGAAAGAGAAGATGAGTTGAAACATGCTCATTTATTCAAAATTCAAAGTGCTACATCATTGGGGATCACATCCCTTACAAAAAGAAAAGAAAAAAGAGAAGCAAAAGAAAACAGAAAGCCGATCACTGCTCCGGGGCACATAACACCCTGAGACGGTCCGTCAGCAGGGCAACCGACCGCTCAAACCTCTGGATAGCTCGACGCTCCGCCTCCCGAGTCAGCACCGCCTCGTCCTCCAGTTGAGCATGGGCTTGCCAGTTATCCTCGAATCGCTTAAAGGCCCGCTCCAAGTTTACAGAAGAGCGGGAAACCCTCTCGGCCTTCCGAGCAATCGACTCCTGCTCCGTACAAGCAGCCTCCAGCTCCGACTCTAAGAAAGTCAACTCCCTCTGGAGTGCGAGAATCCGCTCCTTCGTATCAGCGATCCCACGAGAAGCAGACTCTTCTCGAGCCCGATAAGCCTGACTTCGACGACCCAGCCTGTCGTACGAAGCAGAGAACTTGTCAAGGTCTCCCTGCACAACTGGCCCGGCAGTATCTCGAGCAAGTTTGATCCTATCCCGAGCAGCAATGAGGAAGCCCCGCTTCCGTTCAATCGCAGTGGGCAAACCCGCCTGCCGTATCGCCAGCAATTGGGTCACAAGCTGATCAGCCTCTGCCAACTTAGGCTCCAGGAGGGCAGCTAACCCCACCCCGCTAGGAAGGGACTTCAAAGTTGCAACCTGACCCCGAGCGCACCGGAGAGATAGAGAGAAAGGAGTCCCCCGTTCTACAGCAGCGTCTACGCCCCTTTTTAAGTGGCGATAGAAGCTGTCGACCACATCCTGCGTCACCTCGTCCAGAGCCTCCGAGGAAGCCGGTGTCAACGGGAGCGTAGCTGGCAACGCTGAAGAAGACGCAACAGAATCTGTCGCTCCTGCCACAAGAGAAACAAACTCTGCACGGAAGGACGTATGAACAGCGGCCAACTCCTCTTCAGCGGCCCGCAGAACTTGAATGCTCGGCAGGGTCGAGAGGTTAATCTCCGGAGCCGTATGATCAGCAGAGGACGAGGTGGAAACCATCGCCAGCTCCATTTTCATCTGCTCGGGGTTGGTGGAAGGCCCCTCGATATGAGACGACGAAAGAGAGAGAACGCTCCTTTCTCCTAGATCACGGCAGGCCGAGCCTTCCCCAAGAACATCCGCGGTGGGAAGTAAAGGGTCAGGACCTGTAGGGCCAAGGCAACCATGAATCGATTTGACCTGGAGGATATGTTGATAGAGCAAATAAGCTCCCTCACTAGTCAATATTTGGCTTATCTTACCAGTGGAGGAGTGTGGAGGCTGAAGGTTGCCTACAGCCACCGTAGCCTCTTCCCTAACAGTCTCCGAGTCAGGTATAATAGGCTCCTCCGCCCCTGTACCCTCGGGAAGGGATGCAACGAGATCGGCGTCACCTTGCTGAAGTTCAGCGATCTCGGGGACGGGCCCGAGGAAACCTTCGTCACCCCGGGCCGAGGCCTCAGCAACCTGGGAGCTTCCAGCCGCCGCTGAGAGAGCCCACGCAGAAAGGACCACGGCACACATGTCGCTAATCAAAGCAGCAAGGGCCGGATCAACTCCAGGGGCAGTAGACGGTTCAGGAGAGGCCGGTTCACCAGACGCCTACAAAGAAAAGTGATTAAGTCATATCTCCGAGAGAAAAAAAAACTACAACAAAGAGATGGCTCCGACTTGGTCTTACCTCCGGAACAGCGTCTGTACCTTCACCCCTCTCCGTAATAAGTAGCCTACGGGGTCCGACCGCCGCTCTCTTCACAGAAAAGGCTACTCCTCTGCCAGTGGACTCATGCCTGCCTCGCTTACGTGAGGGACCAGGCACGACAGGCGATAGTTCTACCCGCACTACCTCCGGTACAGATGGCAATTGGTCTACCGCCTCATCTAATACAACCGACGGTTGATCCGTCATCATCTCATCTGCCATGACGGGAAGCTGACCCACCGTTGCCTCGTCACCAGAAGAAAGAGAGTCCTCGTTGTCCCGCTCGTTGTCTTCCTCAATTGTGTCGAAGGACTCGGAATCGGGCATAGGAACTCTATTCGCCCTTTTTTTCTTTGCCCTCAACACCATAGCCTTCTCCGCCAGGCGAGTGCCCACGATAAAGCTAGTCCTCGGGTCAAAATCGAGGGGAGAAGGATTTGCCGTAACATGATATAAAGCCGCCATATGCAAGATTTCCCCTATCACGTTTGCGGCAGGAACCAAGAAGCTAGTTCGAGTATGACAAGTGTCATAGTAGCTCCATGCCCTAATACCATCAGGAATGCTACCTTCAAATCCCAAGTGGGAACTGGGACGCCCGAGGAATAGCTGACTATACCCAAATTGACGGGCAAACCTACTGGGCAAGTAGGGCTCTAAGTACACAGTGTTGTGATTGCGGTAAACTAAATACGCCGGGCGAATATTACGCAGCCAGAAACGCATCTTTTCAGGTAAGAAATGAGGAGGTCCAACACCATCAACATGAACACTCCTCACTTCTTGGTCGGTGAAATGGGGAACGGCCCCGAAGAAATTATATCCGTCCACCCTCGCCAATATCCTCCGACACGCCGACATGGTACTATATTCCCAAGGCTGATGGTGATACCTGAAAAGAAAAGCGTCGTCGTCCGTAACGCCATCTCCCATCCCAGGCCTCATCAAAGACTGATAATGCAACAACAGCCATCCCAACAAGTAATGATAAGGCAGTTCTATACGTTCAAAGTCCATTATCACGTCACGAGCAATGACCTTAGACGAAAAGGCACGGAGACCATACTGAATACTGCACACCATAGCAGGAAGAAGAGCCAGCCTGACCCCAAAGGCCAATTTCACGGCAGAGAGAATGAAGTGGCGACAGATCCTCTCGATAGAACCTGCCCCTCCTGAGACCACACAATTGCGCAGCCACACCATTAAAAACCCCGCCAAGAGTGCCTTCTCTGACAACCGCCGGGTACTATAATAAAAATAGCTGAAGGAGTCAATCTGGCTCCCAAATTTGTCACTTTTGGACTTCGACCTCCTAGCAGTCGACACCAAGTCCTCTACTTCCCTAGGAGTTTGACGATCCCGGGAAGTAACCCGGCCAGCAGTGCTGAATTTAAAAAGGTATGAGACCCAAGATTTGGTATGGGGAGCGTCCCCTTCCGAGCTGTCATTTTTCTGGATAGCCGTTCGGTGACAGATGCTATGATAACACAATAGTTCTTGATACACAGCGACGAAACCTGGGAATCGTCGGTCTAAATCCTGGAACTCCTCATTCGTCGTAGTGTACGCTTCGAAGGGCTCGTCTCCCCAGGGAAGCTTGGAGACAGCATACATCTCGTGAAGAGCGAGCCCCAATTCCCCTACAGGGGTGAAGAAAGTCCCTGTCCGATGATTGTACATCTCCAGAAGGGCCATGAACAATGGCTTATTAACGGGCAACCCATGGCTGGTACCCCGGATAGCATCATAAAGATTGACTTCTCGCAAAAATTCCCCGTAGTTTCGTAGAATCTACGAGGTCAGGTTAGCCCACGGGGGAATGGGGTGTAACCAACTCGGCAGTACCAATCTGCCAACAGGATAGGACCCTTTGCGAGCAAGCTGGCTCAGAAAGGTGTCAGCCTGAGTGAATGAGAAGTTAGGACCGGGTGTGTTGATGAAGGTACCCGGAACTAACTCCATCACGGATCGACTGGCCGGATCCTTGATCGCGCGCACTGACCCAGTGGTTTTGTTGTAACGGATGTTACCAACAAACATCCCCGGTCTTGTTGGAGTGAGGGTGTCTGGCATCTGCATGTCCAAAATGATCATGTTGAACCACGCAGAAGGGAAATGGCGCTTCATAATGGGGATGTGAATCGGTATCCCGTCCAGGTCAAAATCCTAACTCTCGAAAACATCCAGCACTCGAGAGTTTTCTATGATCAACGCATCCCCAAAGAGGAAGACCGGTCTTAAATACTTCCCATCAGACTTCCCAGAGCTCATCATGTCACTAAGGAATTGGAAAGATTGAACCCTGATAGCATTTAGTCGCTCCAAAGGTTCATTAACAAGGAGCTGCTCGGATACTTGACGGACTAAGTCATCCCGACGCACGCCCGAGGCGAACTGATTCGAGCCAACCAGAAGTTTGTCCGCAGGATTTACTGGCAGATTCACTGAAGAAAGACAAAAGAAACAAGGTCAAAAAGATAGCCGAAACACAAATTACGTGATGCTTATGCGGCTTAGCTCAGCATGTCCTCATGCGGCTCAGTTGAAAGAGCTCATGCGGATTTGGTTCGTATGGGCTGATGCGGTTCAGTTCGAAATAGGCTTATGCAGCTCAGGGCGGATGAGCTTATGCAGTTCGGTTCGAAATGAGCATATGCGGATCAGTTTGGATGAGCTCATACGAGCCAGTTCGAATAAGCTTATGTGGCTCGGCTCGAAATAGGCTTATGCGGTTCAGTTCGGATGAGCTTATGCGGTCTAGTTCAAATGATCTTATACGGTTCAGTTCGAAATAAGCTTATGCGGCTCAGTTTAAAAGAGCTCTTGCGGTCCAAGTCCAGATAAGCTTATGTGGCCCTGATGATGAAGTAGTTATGCGGCTGCAAACAACAACTTTCATGCGGCTCAGGCCTGGGTCATATCCCATGTGGCCCGAACATGAGTCGGACACGCAGCATACTTGGAAATATAGGCTCGTGCATAAAGATATACGGCGTAGCCATGACAGTTCATGTTGATGGTCCTACCAGCAATAGGCGGGTGAACGTCGGGGTGAAAAACAGGCACGTCAGCCATCGGAGGAGCCGCCACGTTCGCCGCCGTAGTCGATGAAGACGCGGCCTTCTTGTCCTTCGCTGCTACAGAAGATGACGCGGCCTTCTTGCCCGTAGCAGCGGCAGTCTTCTTGGGAGCCATTGCCGATCGTTGATAGGAGAAGACGAAGAGGAAGTCGGCAACAAGGAGTTCGAGCAAAAGAGAGAAGGTAAAGAAACCCTTAAAGAATAAAATTACTCCTATTTATAGGCGAAGGAGGCTTGAAAAATCAAACAAACGCCTCGATCCACGCGCCGCCTAAAAGAATAAAGGAAAAATGCTTCGGTCAAAACAAAACTGACCCTTGGGATCCTCCCCCAAGAGACGACGAATGAAGGGCATTTAATGCAGAAGATTTGCACACGTAGCTGGGACACGTGGCAAAAAGTCTATACGGCCTAACAGCTCATGCGGCCAGATAAATCCATGCGGCTGAATCATCTATGCGGTCAGCAAAGGCCATGCTTCTTATTCAAAGTATTTTAATTTTGCAAATTGAAAACTTTGAAGGGGGTCTTGTAGAAGCATGGAAAATATCAGAATGATGATCTATGCGGCTCGGAACAGGAGAACCCCATGCGGCTCATACAGGAGCAGCCCCATGCGGTTCAGAGAGACTCTTAGTCTCATGCGGCTCGGGGCGGAAGAGTCCATACGGCTTACATAGGGACAGTCCTATGCGGTTCAAAGAGCCCCCTAGCCGCATGCGGTTCAGAAGTACATGCGGCTCACATACGACCAACAGAGATATACGGCTCGATCAACACCACGTGTCCCCATGGGACCCCTTCACACAGCTGGCCATCGAGTAATGGCCCTATTCAATACGCTGCCATGATTTGACAGCTGACGGCTCTGACATGAAGTGTCATAATGGTCCTGTCATAATGACAAACTCTTTGGGAATAGGAGAAAATCTCTGACACGATCCGAGATTGACACGTGGCTACTCCCATACGGCTCCAGTGAAGAACAGCTTCATGCGGCTGGTGAGAATCACCTTCCTGCGGCTCACTAAGAAGCCATCCCATGCGGCTCGCAAGTATTATACCTATGCGGCTCACCGAGAAACTATCCCATGCGGCTCGCAAGTACTATACCTATGTGGCTCACTGAGACGCTGTCTCATACGGTTCATGGATATCATACGGTTCTGACAGGGTCCACCATTAAGACGTGTGGCAGAGATTCAATGGCCCCCACGACTTGACAGCTGGTAGCAAGGATGATTATGGGATGCCGATCAATCAGAGATTTACCAGATCCTAATGACCATATTTGACGTTATCCTCATAATTAATGAGATCAGGTCATATCATTCATGATCAAGCTAATGGGACACGTGGTGAGAGGTCCAAGCTTGACACAACCAATCATAAAGATTTAAAGCAATTGGCATTAATCATTCACAAGATTCGATAATATCCCCATTTATGGCCCAGATCCTTCACGCTTAAAACTAATGGTCCAGATTGATTAAGCATCAGGCCACCGCCACTTTGAGAATGGGTAATCATCCAAACCCTAATGATGCCCCCACTATTATAAATAGCAAGGTGCCATTCCCTTGTAAAAAAAGGAATATACGCTATCAGAGAGAGAAATACACAGAGAGAGAGAGAAGCCAGAAGAGCAATACGAGGAGAGCAAGAAGAGCATTTCTTCGTCAACGCCAACCATCTCGTCACAGGAGCCAAGGCTGCATACCGATCGTCCAAGGAGTAAGGCAGGGCTGCCGTCGCCTTCCCGAGACTCTATCGTCACCCCCCAGAATCTAAAATAAACAATTGTACTTAGACTGCTGTACCTAGGTTTTCGTCTCTAGGCTTTCTTTGTATAAGCGAGTTTGTAACGTGAAGTAAAAGTTCGGTCCTCCGATAATTGTTCTGTTCTTTTATATTTTATGGCAAACACTTACGTGAATCACGAATTTAGAGAAATCTTCAGATTTCTTATCAACAAATTTGAAGGCCAGAGAATAGAGGATATATATAGGCTATGGCAGGGACCATGAGGAGAAATTAGGGTTAGGCCTCCTAATGGATCTGAATATCCCGTGTTCAGCCCGAACACACAATCCAGGCCTATTAACAATAGCTCGGTCCACTAATGAGCTATTATTGCACTACCTCCCTAATCCCAAATTATGTTTGTGGGTTCCTTTTATTATATGCTCGTTTGGCTCCCCATGTTAAGATATCGTATGTCCGTCGATCAAATTAAGTTACTGATAACTATATTTATTCGACATCTTTTATCCTTAAGTAGTACCGCTCAACTTTATTTGTCATGTCGGATATAATCCACCTACAGGGTTTACATGACAATCCTTATGAGCTCCTTAAGGGGACATCATCAACCCGATGTATCGGGACATGGATTCCATTTATAATCAACAACCCATCATACATACAATATTACCCAATTTATAGAGGTTATTGATCCATAATGAATCTCACTCTTTCATGAGTCAAAGTAATACATACTGCATATACATGTCTGTTATTATATCCAGATTAAGAGCACAAGCATCAATAATAACAGAGGTGTTTGTTCTCTTACGTAGTCAGTACAAAGAGAACAACCTCAAGTGGTCCTGTTCAATACACACAAAGTGTACTAGTATGTAACACCCAGTTTTCCAGATGAGGGTAATTTTGAAAATTTGTAATTATAATTATTAATTATTGATATTTATTTCACATTATGATTTTTGGTGATTTTTAATAATTTTTAAACTATTTAAAAACTACATTAAGGCATGACTTGTGATTTTGATGTGCTGCCAGTGAAACCCTAGAGACTGCATGACCTAGAGCCTATCCATGTCATTAGGATGTTTTAATTATCATTTTTAGCCTAGGGGTATTTTGGTCATTTTGACTTATTTGATTTATTTGATGATTTATTGAATTGGTGAATTCTAGATTGACTTGACTTGTTGAGACCTAGTGAACTAGCCTAGAAGCTAACCCTAGCCATAGTGACCCTAGTATAACTTAGGTTAACCTACTTTTAGTCATTAGAAACTAATTTTGGATTAGGAGGATTTGTTTAAGTGAATTTAAGTCATGGCTTATGACTTCATGACTTGATTAATCATAACTTAAGCCCATGGGCCAATTTAGGAAATTCTAACCCTAATTCCTTCCTTTATGACCAGCCATAGGGATCCCCACCCTATATAAACACTTATTCTCTAGGGCTTGTCTCTTTCTTTTATTCATTTCAACATTGGAAAAGAAAGGTATTTATCCCCCTTCTAAAAATCCCCATAAATCTATTTTTATTTCTTTATAATCCTAGTTTCTTGCATTAGAACCTAATACTATCCTATTTTATGATTTGGGGTTTAATCCCAGCTTTGGGTCAATTTGGAGCTTTTGCCATCAAGAGAAGAAATTCTCCATTTGAAGCTTTTCCAAGCTTTTTGCACATATAGGTAAAACCCTTTAAATTGATTTAAATTTTGGTTTTCTTTGCATGTAGGGCTAGATCTAGGAGTCCCCTAGGTGTTCCTAAAATTTGGGTGGATTTCGTGTCCGTTTGGTGTCTGTATCGGACACGTGTCATAGTGTATGTTAGGTGTTCGATGAAATGCCTCAAAGGAAATTTTTATGTTGTTTTTAAAAACTATTTGAATGGAAATATTGTTTTATATGTGTTTATTAATTTCGTGTCCTACTGAGCACGTTTCTGTGGGAGATTCATGTCCAAATCGGACCCGCATCGCCGCACGATACTGCGCACTGGCCCCGTGCGGTGTCCTGCTGCCACACGTTCATATCCGACACGACACGACTCGGTTGGACACCAAAATTGGTGGACACCTGCGGGCTATGACTGACAGCATGCACACTAAATTTGAGGCCAAACCATCGAGTGGTTTGTGAGAAATCTCACTCGCACCGGTCGATGCCTGTCGTGCACGTACGTGTAAACCCTACTGATACGTGTCTCATGCTCGGGACACGCGACACTAGGATACTGGTCAGGGTGACACACACGTACCCCTAGACCACCTCTAACTCTAGACACGTGCATGACACTTGTGGGTTCGTGTGTCGTGTCCTAGAGGGCTCGACACACGTGGACGAGCCCCCTCCTTCACTGCACTGTACCTACACTTATATACTGTTCAGACACGTATTTGGACACGTTTTGTGTTACTGTTTGACACAGGAAGGACACGACTAGACCCACCCCTGTGTTGGAATATATATTTCCCCTTGATTTTGAATGAATTAATCAGGTTTTCAAATGGTTTTGGTTTGAATTATCTAACTGTCTGATACCTGAGTTTGATGTTAATTTCAGTTAGGTTTTGATGTATTGAATTGGGTTTCAACTAGTTTCTGGAGTTTTTATGTATAGTGATATTATATATATATTTTGATGATTATACATATATAGGTTTAGATATTATCTATCTATACATGCTCAGTTTTGAGGAATTATGTTGGGTTTCAAATATTGATATTGAATTTACTGATACGCACTGATGTGTTGTTTACAGATTTCAAAGTTATATTCAAATTCTAGTTTTCAAATAAATTCTTAATTCCTGGGTTTTAATGTAGGTAAGTTAGTTGATGTAGGTTGATTGGAATGAGTTAGAGTGTGAAATTAAGGAATGAATGAATAAATGTTTGAATGTGATTCCTGAGATAACTCAGGTATTTGAATGTGTGCAAGATATGCATTGGTAAATCTTTGATGTAATGCAAACATGATATGTACAAGCACACACTGTACTGCCACACACATTCCCTGTCTTTCTAAATTCCTGTGAGCAGTTCATACCCAACTACCCTCTGTCAACACTATGATTTAATTCCTGCCTTGCTCTACCAGTCCTATTTAACACATCCCTACCTATTGGAACTGGGTTCCTGTTCTTCTATTGTGACCACTGATTTGGGCATTCACTGAAATTCCCTAATCAATTCACTGATTAGCCAAACCTATTCCCTGTTTACCAATTCACATTGACATTCTATTTAGCTATGGCAATGTGACACCTTATACGCATCATTGATTTCACATACACACACTCACACACATTATTCCTGTCATATGTCCACCCATTGACACACCACACTTTGATTGCATCTCACACACACTCTTCCTATCATCCACACTAGCACACACACACACAGGACTGATTTGGGGGCTAAACTGGGTTCAGCCCAGGTTCTGTGAGGTAGGGATTGCCATGCAGTTGGCAGCTTTGGCTTGGCCTGGCTTTGTATTATATTGCAGAGCAGCAGCAGGCATGTTTGCAGCTGCCTGGGCATACAGAGCAGTGAGCTTGGGCCATTTGGCCATGCTTTGATGTGGGTATCTGAACACATTTGTTCAGACCACTATTCCTTGTCCAGGCTAGTAGGAGTCTTGAACTCGAGTTAGGATTACTTGGTGATATACTGTTCAGTCCCTATTGCCGTATCATGTATCCCATGACCACCCCTCTTCTAAATTATTAACCCACATCACCAGGTATGTCCCCACATCAGAAAAATCCATGTATCATTAGGATTCAATCATTTTAAGTTCACTTCTCAAGTTGTGTTAGCTCATGACCATTGCATTAGGTCAGTCAGTATAAGCTTATACATATAGGATTTCATCTATTGAGTAGCTATCCATGTGATTTACTGCATTTCTCTTGTTCAAACAGTTGAACATCCTGCTCACCATCTGTCCAATTGAGAATAACCTTATCTGATCATTGCTTCCTTAAATTGGTGAATGCTCTGTACCTGGGAGTATTAGGCTACAGATATATCTGTCCTGTAATTACTTCAATTGATGTCCTGCATATGGGCTCTAATTGGAAAGGTTCAGACAAGTATTACAGTATCTTGCATTTCCAATGTGCATCCCCATATCCCATGTACCTGCCCTCTTGAGCACTTATTCATATCAATGAGGAGGCTCGGGTAAGGAGCACAAGAGTATCACTCTTCCTGTTTAGTCCTTGAATTATGGTTCCAATCTATGTTAACCTTCTTTATCTGTCCATAGGCATTTCACCATTTAGCCTCTTGATTCAGTTTACAGCTTAGGGTATACCTGTATACTATATGAAGGGTTCATATAAATCATGCATTATGTATGTAGACATACCTTCTATATAAATGTGATATGGATTAGTTGATATTGTACTTATATAGGTATAGATATGTGATACATAGGATTCATGAGATGGTTTATACTTGAGCTAGAGGTTGTGAGTTTCGTTAATATAGGATTTAGGTTGATGCCATACCATATATAGGTAATATACCTTAAGTATATGATATGAGTTATAGTTTGGTTAGCTTATGAGATTTGCTTGGGTAGAGTTGACTTATTGTTAACCCTAGAGAGAAATTGACTTTGGTTGACCCAGTGTTGACCAAGTTGACCTGGACCTGGTTTGACCTAGACAGTTGACCAGGTTTGACTTAGAGTTGACTTTGACCTAGATTGACCTAGAAATCATATAGTTTGCATTGTAGCTTTTATTTTCCTTATATTGAACATGTCACAACCCATATTAATCTGTTTAGGACATTGTGACTCCGGTGCAGGCATCTGATATTATACTACTCTTTTCAGAGTAGCAAGCGAGTACATTCTCTGATAGTTCTCTCATTTACTTGTCAATTACTATACATCAGTTCTAGTTAGTTGTATGCGATTCTCTGTTATAACACGTATGGATATTCTGGATTCATGTATACGATACACATTTATTTTCTGGCCTCTATTACTGGTATCATCATTTCTGGCTTCTATTACTGGAATCACCTACTGGAATCATTTACTGGAATCATTTACTGGTATCATTATATTTTGGCTGGACTCATCTTGAATCATTGTGTCGGATTTCTGGATTCACTTGTTGGGAGGGGAAATACTTGAGTAAGACATGTAGACATACCCCAATCTGGAATCTCCCAACTAGAATCTACTGGAATCTACTGGAATGATAGCCATCTCACACCCGGCCAGGTGTGTGATGTGCCGTATTACCTACAGCCGTTTACATGTCGATCTCAAAATTTTAAAACACACTGTTAGAGTATAGGTTGGACTCACCCTGGAATTATTGATCACTATAACTGGAATCGTCCCTTACTGGATTCATCTTGTATTAGATTCATCTTGTACTGGACTTACATTGGAGTTACACTTGTCTACATTGCTGTCTGGACTTTATATCATATTACCCTGGTTCAGCTAGTTCTATTTTACAGTCTTCATTGCTATGATTCTTCACTTATTTAGTTATTTTCTTTTCTTGCACTTTATCTGTCTTTCTTACCATCACTTGAACATAAACTGCCATATTCATCAATACAACTGTCTATAACTGCTGTATAGTTCTCTATCATTTACTTGGGTTTTCTAGATGAGATTGTGCTCGTTCCTGTCCTGACTGGACCTGTTGAAAATTTTACAGATGATTGCCCTGAGGACACATGCCCTACATATTACGGACCAGGAGACGGATTAGCTACCTTTGGCCCCGACACTCAGGAGTGATCGAGATTTAGTTTAGTAGACTGGCATCTGTTTTCATTTAGAGCTTGTTGTATAGAATTAAGACTTGAGATGTATTTGAGATTGTTCGAGATGTTGTTATTATTTCAGTAGTTATTGTTGTCTTCAATTTCTTAGTTATATTTCTGTGTTATCTTATCGTGATTAGACTGTGATTGAGTTACACCATATCTTATACTTGTTCTCCGTTCGAAGTTGATCATGATGAGTACACTATATACTGCATGAGTTGATGGTTAGTTAGAGACTTAGAACAGCGTTCTACCACCGACACTGCGGCGTAAGCTGGGCGCTGTTACGTACTCGTACCCTCACAGTGGGTGCGGGTCGTGACATAGTGTAAACCTATAGTCAAGATATACTAATACCAGATTATACTACAGCCTTTCCAATAGATTGTCCAAGTCCATCTAGGTTGTGAACTATTTATATACTTCACAGGAAAATATTAATATGAACTTCTGTGTGACACCACATACCATATTATCTACAATATAAAATATCAGACATTTGCATTAACACTTGCAACAAATACAATATACAAACATTTGCCCATATGATTCACATTCAAAATTTAAGGAAATAAGGTTACTACAAAAGTGATGCTTTTAGTATATAATCCTAACCATCTCCCACTTATACTCAAAGCATTGCTTTTCAGTATACTGTTACAAATCTCCCACTTATACTTAAAGCCATGCTGCTACACATCTAACTCCCATTCCCTCAACATGACTATCAAAAGCCTTAGCTGGTAAGCTCTTTGTAAAGGGATCAGCTAGGTTGTCGGCTGATGCTATCTTGATCACAGAAAATTTTTATTTCTTTATGAAATCTCGTATCAGGTGGTACTTGCGCTCAATGTGTTTACCTGTCTTATGGGCTCGTGGTTCCTTCGAGTTTGCAACTGTACCACTATTATCACAATAAAGTATAATAGACTTAGGCAAACTAGATACCACATCCAAGTCCAACAGAAAGTTTCTGAGCCAAATCGCTTCTTTGGCTTCCTTAGAGGCTGCCACATACTCGGCTTCTATGGTGGAATCAATAATACATTTTTGCTTGATACTCCTCCACACAATGGCTCCACCTCCCAAAGTAAACACAAAACCTGAGATAGATTTCCTGGAATCCCTATCTGATTGAAAATTTGAGTCTGTATACCCCAAGGGAACTAAACTATATGTCTGGTAAACTAGCATATACTCTTTGGTCCTTTTCAGGTACTTCAAAATATGCTTTACGGCAGTCCAGTGCTCTTGTCCTAGGTTAGACTGATATCTGCTGACCATGCCTACGACAAAGTAAATGTCTGGTCTCGTACATAGCATTGCATACATTAAGCTTCCTACTGCTGAAGCATAAGGAACTACCTTCATGTTCTCTATCTCTTTAGGTGTCCTCGAACGCTGCTCCTTTGATAGAGCAATTCCATGTCTAAAAGGTAAGAAACCTTTCTTAGAATTTTGCATAATAAAACGAGTTAGTACAGTATCGATATTGGAAGCTTGGGATAAGCCCAATATCCTTTTCTTGCGATCTCGTAGAACTTTGATCCCAAGGATGTGACCTACTTCTCCCAAGTCCTTCATATCAAATTGTTTGGATAACCATACCCTTACATCAGATAACACCTTCATATTGTTTCCAATGAGCAAGATGTCATCCACATAAAGTACTAGGAACACCACCACATTTCCGTCACACTTTCTGTATATACATAATTCATCATGACATTGATCAAATCCATAGGATTTTATCACCTGATCAAAACATATGTTCCAAGATCTGGAAGCTTGCTTAAGTCCATAAAAGGACTTATTGAGCTTACAAACAAGATGCTCTTGGCCCTTTTCAATGAACCCGTCTGGTTGCTTCATATAGATGTCTTCCTTAAGACTTCCATTAAGGAAAGCTGTCTTGACATCCATTTGCCAAATTTCATAATCGAGATGAGCTACAATAGATAAAAGAATCCGGATAGACTTAAGCATGGCTACTGGAGAAAAGGTTTCCTCATAATCGATATCCTCTCTTTGAGTAAAACCTTTTGCTACAAGTCGAGCTTTAAAGGTTTCAACCTTACCGTCTGATCCTCTATTTCTCTTATAGACCCACTTGCATCCAATGGCTTTTACACCAACGGATGGTTCTACAAGCTCCCAGACCTGATTAGAATCTATAGATTCTATTTCAGATATCATTGCTTTTTGCCAAGACTCTGCATCTTTATCTTGGAGTGCTTCATTATAGGTACATGGATCATATTCTTGTTCCTCAGTGACGAAGTCTGACGAATCTCCCAAGAACATATATCTATCATGTTGTATCACAACCCTACCACTACGACGAGGCACTATCGGTTGTGGTGTAACATTTGTGACATGATGTACAGTTATTTGTGGTTCATCCTCTTGTACTGTTGGTACTGAAGTACTTAGTGTCTCACCTCTCAGTTCTTCTAGAACAACTCTACTTGTGGGTTTATGGTTCATCACATAGTCTTCCTCTAAGAATCGAGCATTGGTGCTAACAATGACCTTCTGATCCTTAGGACTATAAAATAAACCTACTTTCGTTCCTCTTGGATAGCCTACAAACAAGCGTACTTCTGTACGAGATTCCAACTTATCTGCTTTCCCATTCAGCACATGTGCTGGACTACCCCAAATGCGAACATGTTTCAGACTAGGCTTACGCCCAATTCACAGCTCTGTGGGAGTAAGAGGTACTGACTTAGAAGAAACCAAGTTTAAAATATAAGTTGCAGTCTCTAAGGCATATCCCCAAAACAAATCTGGTAAATCTGAATAATTCATCATTGATCTAACCATCTTTATAAGAGTTCTATTCCTTCTTTCGGCTACACCATTCTGCTGGGGCGTTCCAAGTTCAGTAAATTGGGATGCAATCCCAGCCTCTGATAAATAATCCCTAAACTCTCCAAAGAGGTACTCGCCACCACGATCTGATCGTAATGACTTGATACATTTTTTATGACGTTTCTCCGTTTCAGCCTTGTACTCTTTAAATTTCTCAAAGCACCCAGACTTACGGCGCATCAAATAAATGTATCCATACCTTAAATAATCGTCAATAAATGTGACAAAATATTCAAAGCCACCTCTAGTTTGGATAGTCATGGGTCCACACAAATCAGAATGAACAAATTAAAATTACATTTTAGGTTTTGGCTGTCGATTCCTTCATTGAAAATCATATGTCTGTCTCTAGACTGCTTAAAACCAGCATCTCGTCCGGCGTCAGAAACATCCACTACCGCCAGTACGATTGATCAAAAATAATTAAAATTACATCAATCCTATGCCTCCCGAAAGAGTTCACACATAATCTAGATTGAATAATTCAAATAATAAGCACAATCAACCCTCGTGATTTTAATTACATCCACAGCAACAACAATATCCACGACATGTTCGTGGTTTAAACAACACAATAAAAAATATGCATTGGACCATACTGGTTGGATCTAAGATGCCTATAAAACCGAGTTAGAACATATCTACATCTACCGACTATTACACAACGCAGGTTTTATTGGAAAACATGGACGTATCAATCAATACACAGATCTAAAGTGGCTCTGATACCAATTGCAGGAACTGGGGATTCCCAGGACCCTTACTTTGGTGTGCGTACTGATCGATAGAAAGTTAAATAGATTTAATACGTGTTCTAACCCTTCATAGGCGAAAACTAGGGTTTACGAATTATACCTACGGCAGAAAGAAGACAAGTAATTCATGGCAATCTCGAACGGACGACCCCAAGATCTTCTGCACGTATTCCTTCCTTGAGTTGGACGTCGTGTGGGTGACGATCTCCCAACGTTTTTTCCTCCTTGGCAGCCCTCTCTTTCTCTCCTTACGTGAATCACAAATTTAAAGAAAGCTTTAGATTTCTGATCAGCAAATTTGGCAGCCAGAGAATAGAGGATATATATAGGCTACGACAGGGACCATGAGGAAAAATTAGGGTTACGCCTCCTAATGGATCTGGATATCCCGTGTTCAGCCCGAACACACAATCCAGGCCCATTAACAATAGCTCGGTCCACTAATGAGCTATTGTTACACTACCGCCCTAATCCCAAATTATGTTTGTGGGCTCCTTTTATTATATGCTCGTTTGGCTCCCCATGTTAAGATATCGTATGTCCGTCGATCAAATTAAGTTACTGACAACTATATTTATTCAAACATCTTTTATCCTTAAGTAGTACCGCTCAACTTTATTTGTCATGTCGGATATAATCCACCTGCAGGGTTTACATGACAATCCTTATTTGCTCCTTAAGGGGACATCATCAACCTGATGTATCGGGACATGGATTCTATTTATAATAAATAGTCCATCATACATACAATGTTATTACCCAATTCATAGAGCTTATTGATCCATAATGAATCGCACTCTTTTATGAGTCAAAGTAATGCATACTACATATACATGTCTATTATTATATCCGGATTAAGAGCACAAGCATCCATAATAACATAGGTGTTTGTTCTCTTATGTAGTCAGTACAAAGAGAACAACCTCAAGTGGTCCTGTTCAATACACACAAAGTGTACTAGTGTAAACCTATAGTCAAGATAGACTAGTACCATATTACACTACAACCTTTCCAATAGCTTGTCCAAGTCCATCTAGGTTGTTAACTATTTATATACTTCATAGGGAACTGATAATATGAACTTCTGTGTGACACCACACACCATATTATCTACAAAATAGAATATCAGACATTTGCATTAACACTTGCAACAAATATAATATGCAAACATTTGCCCATATGATTCTCATTCAAAATTTAAGGAAATATGGTTACTACAAAATTGATGCTTTTAGTATATAACCCTAACATGATGAACATATTCTTGTACTTTACTTACTTGTCTGTGATTGAGATATCTAGGATGTGCTTGACCAAGGATTGACTGTTGGCTTGTAGCAGTGACCCTACATCTACAACCTTGATCGTATCTCAGGGTATTAGAGTTGGTATACGTAGCTGGCCAGATCCATCCCTATTTGCCAGTATTCTGGTTCTGGGGTGTCACAATTCATTTTCACAATCATCATTGTCCTTTGATATTTCACTAGCTACTACATAGCTAAATATGTCATCAATGACAAGTGCTTTCCAATTACACAATTCATCTAAATATGTATGGAATATCGAAATCTTTTCATTTTCAGGTACTTGTGCCTCTCTAGAGGCATCTATAGGCATTTTAATGAATTTGAAAATATGCACATTTTTATTATTTGTTAAGCTCTAGCCACTATCGGGCTTTTACTAGGACAAGATATTTCATTTAGTTCTCTTTTTTAGGTACCTGTGCCTCTCTGGATGACTGTCGTTGGTAGTCTACAGAGGGGTACCTACTATGGTACGGGATCCTACAACGCCTTTGTTGTGATGCAGTCATTCAAGGTGCCCTCTTCCAGTCTGCATTCCCCATATTCCTTATAGGAGTCGGCCCGAGTCGAGGAGAGCGTTGCTCGACAGGTTGCTGAATTGCGTGATGCGATACTGAGGAGGATTGCAGAGCAGCCCCAGTTTTGGCTGCAGATGGACGATGCGATGCTCAACGCACGATTTGATAAGCTTGAGCGCACCATCATGGAACATGGCGAGAGGATAGATCGTAGTGTTATGGCATTGCAGGGGACGCAGATGGCCATAGGCGATCAGCTTTTGAGGCTTCATGATGCGATGGCTCAGAGCAGTACGAGATGGCATCTGGCTTAGATATATACAATGCTAGACTTGACGTATTAGAGCAGACACGTCCTTCTGGTCTACCAGCATCGACTCTGACTCCATCGATTACAATGCCTCCTTCATCGCCATTGGTGATGCTTATATAGGAGAGTATGAGTTCATTCTATCCCAGA
Organism: Iris pallida; assembly: GCA_029216955.1. NCBI lineage: Eukaryota > Viridiplantae > Streptophyta > Magnoliopsida > Asparagales > Iridaceae > Iris > Iris pallida. The sequence goes on along the minus strand of JANAVB010033220.1, from coordinate 3,658,918 downwards.
TGTGCGGTGGTGCTCCTCATCCTGAAGAGCCGTAGTCGTTCGTTGGACAGTTTTTGTTTGTTTGTTTGTGTGTTGGCCTATTCTTGGGGTCTTATGTATTTATTTCAAACTTTTAGTTACATTATTTCATTATTGTCCTTGATATGATGTGTTGGCCCATTATTGGATCTTTATTGGACAATATTTGATGTATATTGTTGAGTGTTCTGTTGGCCCAAGGGCTAATGGTCACACCTGATTTTGATAATCACCGACGACTTTGGTCGATACGCAAAATATACGAACTGCTACAGGTTAAAGAAATCAAAGACGAAGAACATCTACAATGTACTGCGTATACATCCCACTGCTACAGAATATTGCATCATCATCCAGAAGTAAATCGTATTGAAAATCCAGATCAAGTCATTTTATATTTTCTTCTGTATTTTTCATTTTATTGAGTCTAGGAAATATAAATGTGAGATCATTCGAGATTAATACTGGCTTAGGTTATTCCCAGTCCACATATCAAAATAAGCCTACCTACTTATTCCAAAAACCCCACAATTCCAAAAAGCCCAAAACCTATGCAATTTGGCCCAAAGCTTCTGAGTTCTGACCCAACAGAACTCTAGGTGAACTCTGACCGAGTTCGGCCCAAGTTCGGTCAAACTATTTTGAAATTCAGTTCCCACCAAATCTGCATGCAACGTTCGAATGCGAGATTCATGCATCCAAATTCTGTCCGAACTCTGCCCGAGTTCGGTCCCCAAAAAGACTATAAATACAGAAGGATTTTCACATTTCTAATCACTCATTCAGTCTTGCTTCTATATCTTTCTAAAGTATTTTCAATGATCTAAAGCTTTCACATCTAGCCTAATACCACTCTTAGCCAAAGCCAGTACAGTTCTGTTCGATTTAGTGTTTTAGTTCAGAAGAGTTATATCAGAGGGTGTAATTCAAAAACATTCTAGTTTTCAGAATCAGTTTGTTGGAGTCGGTCGTGCGCTCGTCACTAAGGCACAATGTTCTAAAAGCCTACAAGCTCTCAATTAGCTTGTGAATAGTAGATTAACATCGAGCAAGAGTACTCAAGACTGGAGTAGTCCTCTCAGAGGGAGACCAGTATACATCGTGGTGTTCACTGAGTTTGATTCTCTGTCTCCTACTTTACTGCATTTTATTTACCATCTCTTATCTACCATAGTTCATAATTACTTAATTTTTGTTGGTGATTATTTCTTCTGCACACACACACATATACACTCTATTCACCCCCTCTAGAGGTGGTCACCAGTCCTACAATTTGTATCAGAGCAGGTTATATTTATACATAACCATCTAGAGAGTATATATATAACTATGACAGCCATTAAATCTTTATTCAACGGTGAAGGGCAATCAACAAATAGGCCTCCACTATTTGATGGAATGAACTACACATATTAGAAAACACAAATGGGTTTCTTTCTTAAGTCACTCGATTTCGATCTTTGGTCGATTGTTATAGACTGTTACAAGAAACTGCCTAGAACAGTGATTGATGGTGAAGTTACAAACAAGCCACGCGACAAATACACAGAGCATGAAAAGACACGGGCTAGTCTAGATGCACGATCCATCAATGCACTATTCTGTGCAATTGACAAAATTGACTTTAATCACGTATCTACCTGCATGACGTCTAATAAAATTTAGAGACTTCTTGAGGTAACTCACGAAGGAACTTTCCAAGTGAAGGAATCCAAAATCAGTAGACTGAAACAGGAGTACGAATCCTTCAAAATTAAACTCGGTGAGTCAATTACACAGATGTTTACTCATTTCCTCGATATTACTAATACTTTACAGTCACTTGGCAAGGTTTACAGCCATCATGAGAAGATCAGAAAGATTCTACGGGCTCTAACCAAGAATTAGAACTCGAAGGCCACTGTGATCATAGAAGGAAACAACCTCACCATGATGACTTTGGCGACACTAATGGGCAAGCTCATTACCCATGAGTTGGACTTACAAGAATTTGAAGAAGCAACCCCCAAAGAAAAATCTATCGCCTTCAAAGCACAAGCCAAAAGAGTCACATGCAATGACTCTGACGAAGAATCATCTAGTGGTGATGAGCAAGCCCTGCTAGTCAAAATTTTTAGAAAGTTCTTGAAGTTTGAAAGATCAAACTGAAATAAAAAGGACATCCAAGAAAGTAACGAATAAGAAACAATTTGCTTTGGATGTAAGAAGTCAGGGCATATCAAGAAGGACTGTCCTAAGGGAAAAGAAGAGCAGTCCATATGTTCCATCAAGATCAAGCAGGAAAGCCATAACAGGTTGAAAGTATGCTAATACAAGCATCTGGTATAAAAATGAGGCTAGTAAATCAGAGGAGGATGACAAATCCAGCAGCACTGCAAATGTCTGTCTGATGGCTTTTGATAAGGTATCTACAAACCCTCTGTACGATAATTTTACTTTCGATGAGCTAGAAACTGCCTTTAGAGAACTACTTGATAAACACAAACAGTATTAGACAAGTACATGCAATCTTGCAAAGAGGTTAAGGCTTACACAACTGAAGTAGCTAGATTGTCTAATTTCGTTGAATATATAAAAGAGACACATACTACCAGTAGCACGGATGAGATAGCCAAGCTTAAAGTAGACTATCGTGAGGCTATCCTCACCATTGAAAAGAAAGAAAGAGAATATGTCAAAATGCAAGAGCTTTATGACATAGAGAAGAAGCGACACTTAGTCACTGAGCAAAGACTTATTGATATGGCTATTAAATATGAAGAGTATTGTACGATCTCTAAAAAGTTAGAGATTAAGTTAGGCAAACAGGCCATCCCTATTACACAGCCTATGGTTAGTCCTAATGCTAAGCATACATAAGGACTAAACCACATAAAGCACGTAAGCAACATGTTACTCACAATTATACTTTCACTTATAGGTAGAAGACACAAAAGATTGTCAACATAGAAACAAAAAGCATATTTTCAAAACTTACTTGCATGTACTGTGGTACTTACGGGCACATATCATAGTATTATCAAGCAAGAAAGCTTGTTGACAATTATATACTTGCTTGGATTCCTATAACTAATCAAAAAGGACCCTTGAAGAAAAGGACCCTTGAAGAAATGTGTACCAAAGGATTCATCTACTCATTTTGTAGGTGGACCCTCAACCCTCTCATGAAGCAAGTGGATTCTCGATAGCGAATGTTCGCGGCACATGACTGGTGATGCATCTTTATTCGTTACACTATCAAAAAAGAAAGAAGGATATGTTTCTTTCAGAAATAATTTAAGAGGTAATATAATTGAAAATGACACTATTGGTATGTCTCCCTATCCAGTAATAAAGAATGCATGTCTAGTAACGGAGTCGAAACATAACCTATTGAGCATAAGTCATTTGGCAGATAATGGTTATGGCATTAACTTTGTGAAAGCCAAATGTTCAATCTATGATATGTCATCTGGTAATCCATACGTGAAGGGATTAGGGAAAATAATATTTATGTTTTCTTTTTAGAAAATACTAACAATGTGGGAAAGTGCTTGGTAGCCAACCAAGATGAAAGCTGGCTATGGCACATGAGGCTAGAATGTGCTAATATGGACACTATCTCACGATTATGTACTAAAAAGTTGGTAAACGGACTTAACGAAAATCACATTCAAGAGAGACATGGTATGTGCTGACTGTGAAAAGAATAAAGCAACTAGGTCTTCGATTAAATCCATTAATGCTGTAAGTACTTCTAGACCCTTGCAGTTGATTCATATGGATCTATTTACTCCTAGTAGAGTCGCTAGTCTTGGCGATAAACTCTACGCTTTTGTGATTGTTGATGATTTCTCTCGTTATACATGGGTTTTCTTTTTATCAAACAAAAGTGATACCATTTTTGAATTTTAGATATTTTACAAAAAGGTACAAAACGAAAAAGGCTTCATGATAACTCGAATCCGGAGTGATCATGGTGGCAAATTCGTAAATGCTGATTTCAAAAAGTTTTGTGGTGATAGTGGATGTTACCACAAGTTTTCTTGTCCTAGAACTCCCCAACAGAATGGTATTGTGGAGAGAAAGAATCGCACTCTAAGCAAGGTGGCTAGAGTCATGCTGAATCAGCATAATCTTCCTAAATATTTTTGGACTGAAGCTGTTAGTACAGCCTGTCATGTTTTAAATGGGTTGTTGATTCGAACTATCTCAAAGAAAACACCATACAAATTGTGGTTTGGAAGGATTCCAAATATTTCATGTTTTAAAGTTTTTGGATGTCATTGTTTTATCCTAAGCACCAAGGACAACTTGGGTAAGTTCGACTCTATGGCAGACGAAGGGTTATTTCTGGGGTATGCTGCCAAGAGTAAGAGATAATTTTTTTAATAAAAGATTTATGATTGTTGAAGAGTCAACTAACATTACTTTTGATGAGCTTAATAGTCATAGATCTAGCGACAGTGACAATAAAGATATGCAAAACAAATCTAAGACACCTGAAAACACTGCTACCAATGAGGGCTATCTAGAAAGTCTACCTAAAAGAATGAAATTTATGCCAGACCATCCAGAGACACTCGTAATAGATGATCTGTCTAAATGATTAAATATACGTTCTTCTCCTAGAGATATTAATGTAGCAGCAAATATAACTTCTATTTTTCAAGTAGAACCTAAGACAGTAGAAGATGATTTTAATGATGAGTTTTGGATTGATGACATGCAAGAGGACTAAATCTATTTTAGAGAAACCAAGTTTGGAAACTTTTTCCTCAATCTATTGGTCAATTGATAATTGGTACCAAATTAAATAGATGTTCTGAAATAAACTAAGTAAAATGGGCAAATTATATGCAACAAAGCACGTCTAGTGGCACAAGATTATAATCAAGAAGAAGGTATTGATTATGACGAGACATATGCTCCTGTTGCTATTCTAGAAGCCATTCACAAGTTTTATGCATTTACATGTTTTACCAATTTAAAAAATTTCAAATAGACGTGAAAAGTGCATTTTAAACAGATTTTTAAAAGAGGAAGTTTTTGTAAAACAAACCCCTGGTTTTGAAGATTTTCAAAAATCTGATCATGCTTCAAACTTAGGAAAGCACTCTATGGACTCAAACAAGCACCTCATGCTTGCTATGAATGCCTAAGTACCTTCTTACTTGAAAATAGTTTTTCAAAAGGAAGAGTTGATACAAGTTTATTTATCAAGTCTTCAGATGAAAGTATTCTTCTTGTACAAATTTATGTAGATGACATTATTTTTGGTTCTACTAATGAAAAACTTTGTCAAGAATTTGCTAAGTGTATGTAGAGTGAGTTTGAGATGAGTATGATGGGAGAGCTAAACAACTTCCTAGGACTTCAGATCAAACAACACTCACAAGGAACATTCATCAACCAAGCCAAGTACACGAAGGATTTACTGAAGAAGTATGACTTCGACAACGTAAAGTCTATCGGAATTCCATTGGCTACATCAACACAGCTTGACATTGATGAAAGTGACAAACCAGTCGACCAGCGTAAGTATTGAGGTATGATTGGTAGTTTATTATATTTAACTGCTAGTCGCCCAGATATTATGTTTAGTGTATGCATCTGTGCACGATATCAAGCTAATCCTAAGGAATCATACATGTGCGCCGTTAAGCGTATATTTCGATACCTTAAGGGAACTTTTATAGTCGGCTTGTGGTATCCCAAAACCATATCTTTTGACCTGATTGGTTATTCAGATGCTGATTTTGCTGGATGCAAAGTGGACTGTAAAAGTACCAGCGATATGTGTCATTTCTTAGGAAAAGCTTTAGTCTCCTAGTTTAGTAAGAAGCAAAACTTTATTGTTTTATCAACAACCGAGGCTGAGTACATCACCGTAGGATGTTGTTGTGCACATATTTTATGGATGAAGCAAACCCTAGAAGACTATAATCTGTACTATACGAAGATTTCCATATACTATGATAACACTAGCACGATTAATTTGACTAAAAACCCTGTTTGTCACTCACGCACAAAGCACATAGAGATACATCATCACTTTTTACGTGATCACTAACAACATGGGGATATTTGCTTAGAGTTTATAGACACAGATCATCAATTAGCATATATTTTCATAAAATCGCTACCTAAAGACCGCTTTAGCTATCTGCGTCGCGACTTAGACATACTTGAATTTTAAGATTCATAATGAGTTATGTTTAATAAAATTACTTAAAACTTGAGGTTTTGATATTTATTAATTGAAGTTATTTTGGGTACAAGCCAAAAGGGCCCTTCTGTCATACATGCATAAATAGCCTGAAGCGATACGGTGTACTAGTCTTCGACTACCGCTAGCTGGGATCCGACCCCTACAGCTAACCCAAAGTAATGGATTTTAAATTAATCGAGGAGTTAAAGAGTTATTAAAGTTCGTTTATTATTCATTACTCATAAAAATGAATAGAAAATATAAGTGGCCAAATTTAGACAGAACTTGGACCAAGTTCTGATGAAGTTCGGGCCGAACATCGTCGGCGTCATTTCATTTTTCCAGAAATGTTTCTCCCGGCCCTAGCTTTTATTTTAACTCTATTTTCTTCATCTTCCTCATACTTCCTCCAACTCGAAAACTCCAAACAAAATCCTAGCTCTTGGAGACCCTCTTCCGAAGCCTGTACTCTTTATCTTTTTGGTTCAACCAGGTATAGTGAAGGTTTCTCTACTCCTTTGCCATCTTATTTTTAAGGTATAAACTCTCCTTCCTCTTTTTTCAATTCAATGGCCCCCAAGCTCTTCAAGAGAAAGAAGGAAGAGTCCGCGGCTTCTTCCTCTACTTCAGAACATGACCTGTGAACATGTTCAGTCCTGCTCGTCCTACTGACGAAGAGGAATTTGACATGAACCTATTTCCATTTTTGGAAATATTTGACTCTTGGTTTACCTTTTTCTGATACAGAGAAATTTGCCTCGGGCGATCGGTAAATTTTATTATCTTTTCGGAGTATGCTTCCACCTTTGAACACTTAGGACTTTGAGATTATTTTGAGACATCTAGTAAAATTTATGAAAATGTTGTTCATATGTTTTATTGTAATATGCAAGTAAAAGACGATGGTAATATTTATTCTTGTGTCGGTGGAATTAAAATTGAGTTTAACTCGGCTGATCTTAGTAAGTACTTTCATATGTCGGACAACAGCGAAGCACTAGTCGAGATAAACAAATTTCAATTTCTCGACGACATGACCCTTGACTCACTTAAGGCCGCTATGTGTCATCCAAACCCAGTCCCTCGGAGTGGTCGGTTGTACGCAAAACACCTTAACCAAAAGTTTTATGAACTCCAACGATTTTTTTACCCTGCTTTGCTCCCCAAGATGGGATCTACTGATGAGATCATGTTTTTCGAGATGTCTGCTATGTATCATATTCATTTTAGAGTCATATTTTATGTTTCCAAGACTTTTATGGCTTGGGTGATCAGTTGTTGGAGGGTAGGCTGCAACCTCCTTTACTCTATGCATCTTTCGGTAATCTTTCGAAAGTTTGGCATTAACCTTGATATTTGTCCTATATCTGGGTCTCCATCTGAGCTAACTAGATCTTGGAGATACCCTCTGCCTCCACTTCCACCCGGTACTGCTCCACTTCCACCTGATCCAGTTGCTCCTGTATCTGCTGCTCCAGGCCACTTTAATGCCCAGTTCTACCAGCGATTCGATGACTTTATCACTCATTAGGGACAATATCATCAAAGCTATGTTGATGTTGAGTTTCGCCATACTTTTCAGGCTCAGTTCTTGAGAAATGGCATTGCTGATATTCAGTAAGTCGTTGGCACATCGTCCTACTGCACCATTTCAGATCCTTCGTCATCCTGGATTTAACGGACCGCGTTTTGAGGATTCGCACACTTTTGGATTCTTTGATCTGACGACAGCCTACATCGATCCTTATCCTCCTGCTGATCCAGCCGATGATGCCGCTGAGATATGGTTTGGACTTTAGTTTAGTATTTTATGGATCTTATTTGCTGATAATGATCATGTAGTAGTGACATTTTATTTAGTTGGACTTATGTAGTAGTTTGAACTCTTTTAGTTCTGACATTATGCACTCTATTTCAGTAGTAGTTGAGTTCTATGCTATCTTAGTTTCCATTTCTCTATTTTTGATACTTCTACTGCCAGTGATTCTCTTATGCTGTGACTTATTTTATTTATATTATTTGTATATATTATTCTATTTGTTTCTTTGTTATTGTTAGCTTGTTGGCTTCACATATTGCGGGGGAGCCACTTGTTTGAGTACTTGACAAAGGGGGAGAAAGAACTATACAGCAAAATTTACAAAAAGAACAATACCAAATTCTCACGATATATTCAGAACAAGTCAGGTATACATTTTTTCAAAGCTATATATTTGTTATATTTTGGTATAGACTCATAATTTATCAATTATCAAAATGGCGGAGATTGTTGGTCCATTGGCTAATGTTCACAACTGATTTTGATAATCAACAACGACTTTGGTCGATACGCAAAATATATGAACTGCTATAGGTTACAGAAATCGAAGACAAAGAACATCTACAACGTACTGCGTACATCCCACTATTGCAGAATATTGCATCATCATCCAGAAGCAAATCGCATTAGAAATCCAGATCGAGTCATTTTATATTTTCTTCTATATTTTTTTTATTTTATTGAGTCTAGAAAATATAAATATAAGATCACTCAGGATTAATACTGGCTTAGGTTATTCCCAGTCCACATAACCAAATAAGCCTATCTACTTATTCCAAAAACCCCACAATTCCAAAAAGCCCAAAACCTATGCTATTTGGCCCAAAGCTTCTGAGTTCTGACCCAACAGAACTCTAGGCGAACTCTGACCGAGTTTGGTCCGAATTTGGCTTGAGTTCGGTCGAATTATTTTGAAATTCAGTTTCCACCAAATCTGCATGCAACGTTCGAATGCGAGATTCTTGCATCCGAACTCTGCCCGAGTTCGGTCCCCAAAAAACACTATAAATAAAGAAACAATTTCACATTTCTAATCACTCATTTATTCACTCTCTCTTCTCTATCTATTTAAAGTATTTTCAACGATCTAAAGCTTTCACATCTAGCCTAATACCATTCTTAGCCAAAGCTAGTACAGTTCTGTTCGATCTAGTGTTTTGGTTCATAAGGGTTGTATCAGAGGTTGTAATTCAGAAAATATTCCAGTTTTCATAATCAGTTTGTTGAAGTCTGTCATGACCTGCGTCCGCTTTTTCAGATACGATTGTATGTCCAAGTCCAGCCTACGCCGCAGTGTCGGCAGTAAAACGTTGTCTAGTATACACAAGTCACAGAAATCTTGAACTGTCAAGGCAAGCTATATCTCATCCACAAAAATAAGAAGATAAAACTAACTCAAATGAGTAACGAATAAATACTGAAGGACAGAATAATGAATGATATCAAGAATTAATGTCACGTTCGGTGGAGACAAATTCACTACTAGTAGACAGATATAAAATAGAGACACGAAAATAAATAAAAAGGTCCAACTATGCTAAGCATAAAAGGTATCATCATCTGTAGTGGTACCGTAACGCAGTTCATACACCTGCTCGTCTGAAACTGGATCAATCTCAACTAAACCTGGAGAGATCACCAGGTCCTCAAGGGACTAGCAAGATACATAAAAATATGCCTACTACTATGACAGTAAATAACATGTATGGAAGATAAGAACAGTGCAAGAAGAACATCTAAGAAACGATATATCATATAAAAAATGTAATACTAGACTTGGCTAACAATCAATCAAATAACTCCTATAGACTATAGTACAATGTAATACAATGCAAGATACTCCCAATCGAGAATAGACAATCCTAGTATCAATCTTCTCTCCTACAAGATCCGGTCAAGTCAATCAAGGGCATAGCGACACAGTACTGAACAATGACAATCTCAAAAAATGTACAAGAACATAAAGATCTAATACGACAAGCAATAATAGAAAATAAGAGCAATTCTACGTGCACGTATAACAAGAAAATAAGTAAAATAGTAGACGTAAACCAGGTATAATATGAGAAGAAAATAACATAGAAAAGAAAACATGTAAATACTGCATAAGTTCGATAAGGTATACTTGCCTGTGGTCCTGAGCTGCGAATACGGGTCAAGTGTCGAGTCAAAGTCCAAGGAACCTATGTTTAGAGTTTACTAGATCAATACACAGTTTGGAAATGTTAAAACAAGACAACTTTAACTATTTATTCTCTAATTGGCTTCTCAGTTACATGTTAATCTACCCATATTGTTCCTACCAATGAGTCCTAACTGTAATTTGCCAAGAAAGTCTACTTATACTAGAAGACCATACTTACCCTATTGTTTATGTCCAAACCTCACTTATTATTTGGTTGTAAGTAATCAACACTGATCCTTGAAATTTTTCTTAACTATGCCTACGACTCTCCCCTCCATCTTTTACTCGAATCCATGTCCCCTTGCTAGTGTTGTACTCCTACCTACTACTACACCCATATATTCATATGTCTATGCTTGAAACTGTTATAAGTACAGCCTATGCCAAAACAAGTATTGCCTAGCTCTCATGTATCTTTGCTCCCCTTCCTTAACTGATTGACATGAGAACTCAACTTCTAGGTCATGAGTTCAGCTCAAGGTATCCTCCATGTTGATGTCCTTCTAGTAGTAGGATACCCCTACATACCTTCCTATTTATATATGTTATTTAGGAGTCAGCTTAGCTCTGCACTTCAGTTCTCCTGACAAATCTCATAAACTTTAATGTAAGACTTGTACTCAGAGAGCATTACAATACACTCCCAAATTCCTTGCAAGATAGGCTGCCCTTATACAATAGGAATTTTGCTCCTAGGCCTCATATACAGACTCACAAGTCCTGTATGAGGTAACTAACATATGAGGATTTGGTGACCTGTTTGCTCTTTACTGATATTTGGCAACACACCACAAGTTACCTGTTGTCCTACTCATGTATATTAGGCACCTATCCCCTCTACAAGTTTCTCCTTTATGACTAATACCTTAATGAACCAACTAGTCTATCTTGTGCCATTTTATATATCAGTGTACAATGCTGATACCTCATCATACTCTTTCATTATACAACCTATATGGTAGATGTTTACCTATCACCTGTTAACTTGAACACCTATACCTGTACATATCCATACCCATTGGATATGACACATACTTGTTAAGAGTACTCTGCGTATCTGAAATCTCTTACTCTACTGTTATCCTTATTCCATGGGGTTAACTGATCTTCAGGTATCTTCACTCCTTGGTTCAGGACTGATACCCTATGTCTATACACATGGCCAACTATCTGCCCTCTTTACTCTATTATAGTCTTGCACTCGACTCACCCCAGGCTTATATTACTGTCGTTAATACCTCTGATACACCCCAGGTATCAGTTGGCTTCATTCCTTCTGTCTTTTACTTTATGAGCAAAAGACTAACTTTTTTCATGTCCAGGACACCTACATACTCTATAACCTATCTTCCTAGCCATTGTATAGATGCTACATATCTACTCATTTAGTTTGGTGCTTGCTTCACAACTGACATGTATAGTTAAAAAAATATCAAGGTATAACCTATTAGCTTATATAAAACCTTGCTAGTGTTTCCTGGTCTATAGCAATTTACCATTGCCTATAAATCTTGATATGTACAACCTACTTTCTATTCGACCCTCACAAAGCACCTAGCCCTATCGACCTATGGTACTGCCTGGCAGTATACTAATGCATATACTGTCTATCCTGTTCGTAGATAGGGTTTGACATGGCATGGTGTCCTCCTACAGCAAAACTCTAATGCAGGGGATTGTCGAGCCCCCTTGTATACCCATGTCTTCGATGAAAGACCCACACCTAATGGTACACAAGCTTACCTGGGTCTAGTATTCTATGAGTATAAGGGGACTCCTATTACTCGACTGCATAACCCCTTCATACTAGGTGCATATGTATCATAGGTTTTTCTTAAAACCATAAGCTTCTAAGAGTAGATGATATTACCTCTGTTGGTTTTGCAGCAACTCGACTGATCTTGGCTCCTCTTTGTTGCTTCTTGCGGCAGGGGAGAAAGTAGGATTTCAAGGGTTTGTAAGGGCTTAGGATCGACTGCTGCCTATATATATATATATATATATATATATATATATATATATATATATATATTAGGTTTGATCAAAGGGAGTAATAAATAGAGGACATCGGATTGAAAGTCTGATTGGAGTGATCATAACATTCAAACAGGAATTTGAGTTAGGGCTCAGTTTTGAGAGTATATATTCAAACAACAGTTGAGATTTGAATCTCAACTTTTCATTCAAGTCCCTGTCAATTTGTATATTACCAACTCCACTCTTTCATTGATATTTTTAAGTAAATAAACGTAAATGAATGAATGAAACAATAATAAATGGGCATAAGTTTTTAATAATTGAAAAGATTTGGTTTTGGGGTTTACAAAGTCGATCGTGCACTCGTCACCAAGGCACGATATTGTAAGAGACTACAAGCTCTCAATTAGCTTATGAATAGTGGATTAACATCGAGCAAGAGTACTCGAGACTAGAGTAGTTCTCTCAGAGGGAGACCAGTATACATCGTGGTGTTCACTAAGTTTGATTCTCTATCTCATACTTTACTACATTTTATTTACCATCTCTTATCTGCCATAGTTCATAACTGCTTAATTTTTATTAGTGATTATTTTTGCTGCACACACACATATACTTTATTCACCCCCTCAAGAGGTGCTCACCAGTCCTACATGTTCCATTCTTGGGTCTTATGTATTTACATTCTATTCTATTTGTTTAATGTAGTGAAAATTTATGTATTTTATTTTTATGCATTCCCTCTATATGCTATGTGTTGAGTGTTCCACCGAAGGGGTCAAAACCCAGGGAATTCAATGGAGGGTTATTTTGATTCTACTTTCCATAAACTATGATTTAATAAATGTAGGGAGATTTTGGATAGAAAATGTTTTCTGTTTTTCTATTTTTTGCAGTTTAGCGACGTATAGCGACCATCAGCGGCGACCAGCGAGACAAGGTTACGTCGCTGAACGTGTATCTGAACATCGCTAAGATATATCAGCACCGTTGCTAACGTCGGTATATGTCGCTACCTTGCAGACATGGCAAAGTCTTGCCGCGTCAGCATTGGTGTAGCAAAACGTCGCTTTAATTGTCGCTAAATCGGCATCGTTTAGCAACGAAGCTTGATGTCATTGATTAGCAAAGGCACGTTGTTGCGCGTTGCTAAATCAGTAACGTTACTTAGTCGCTGAGTGACATCACTACAACGACGAATATCGACTTTTTTGGTGTTAGCGACCATCGATTACGCGACATCACGATTTCGTCGATAAAAACATCGCTAATTTTTTTAGCGACATTTTTTGGCATATTAGCGACGTTTATCGGCGTCGTTAATTTGACTTATTTTGGTAGTGCACGGTTTTGATGTATTGTAGTATATTTATTTGCCGCCTTGTTTGGATTTTGTCCAATTAGAACAGTGATTCTGGATGGCACATTCATAACTGCCACATGCGATCTAGTTACTTTTGTGGCATCATTAAATGCATTAGGTAATTAATTTATAATTTTTTGCAAATGTATCATTCTCCTTGTCTCATAAGCACATTTTGGAGTTCTCGGATCTTGATGAGATAGAGTAGGTGTATTCCATGTCAATTCAAGCCGTTCATTAGCATCAGATTGTTCTAAATGGACAATTTGTTGCTTTTCTCTCCCTAACGGCATGAAGACACTCTCATCAAATTGGCAATCATCAAATGTTGCAATGAATAGATCACAAGTTATTGGTTCTAAATACCTTATTGTGGAAGAAGACTCAAAACCAATGTATATTCCCAAACGTCGTTGGGGACCCATCGTAGTTCCTTTGGGATGTAGAATTGGGGTATATACTACACATCCAAACTTTTTCAAATGTGAAATGTTGGGTTATTTACCACTAACAAGTTGTATAGGTAAAAAAAATGGTAGGCGGTGAGTCTAAATTTAACTAAAGATGCAGCTGTAAAATAACTTGTCTCCAATTCTCAATTGGCAAACTAGATTGCATTAAGAGATCTAGCTATAAGTTAGAGATGTTTAATAAATGACTCAACTAACCCATTTTGTGTGTAACATGATGCTCTACCTCAATTCCTAATAATGTACAATAATCATCAAAGACTTGTAAAGTGAATTCTGCGGCATTATCAAATCTAATTGATTTAATCGTGAAATCAGAAAACTGAGATCTAAGTTTAATGATTTGGGCCAAACGACGAGAAAATGCAAGATTTTTAGTAGACAATAGACAAACATGTAACCACCTAGTAGATGTATCTATGAGTACCATAAAACATCTAAAGGGAACTCTAATAGAGTGAATAGGACCATAAATGTCTCCGTGTATTCTTTGCAAGAAAGTAGGATATTCATTCTTAAATTTTAGAAAAGATGATTTAGTTATAAATTTTCCTTGTTAACAATGAACACATAGGTAATTCTTTGGTAAGCCAAGTTCATGATTTTCTAATAAATGTCCACAAGAATTTCTAACAAACTCTTCGTGCCTAAACATTCAAGATCGTGATTTAAACATAGTTTGTCCCTGATGACCCAAACGATCCTGCCAAATGGTACATAGGACAAGATAATTTACTTTATGTTTTGCCTTATTCATATAAGATTCGATTATACCGATGGTGGTGTAATACAAACCCATAGAAAGATAAGCAAATTCTTCTAATGTGAGCTTTTTTTTGGCTCCCAACATTAGATATGATACATGATGTCTCTTTGTTGTTATCATTTTGAGTTTCAATATGGTACCCATTTCTGCATATATCCTTGAAACTCAGCAAGTTTCTTTTTGGAAATGCTTGAGTATAGCACATTCTGCAAATTCATTTGAGTATCATTAGGTAACTTATGATTCTTCAAGACCGTATATGTTGTAGCACTATCTATCAAACACATATCCAAGCCAATTTTCTTTCTTTGTATATCCATACCTTCATCATTAAGCAAAGAAAAAATTATGAACATATATCTTAGCTAGCACAAAATAAAAAATGATGAGTTATTGAAATACGACTTCAAATACAAAATAAAGATTCCCAATAAAACAAACTCTTATGCTTAGACATTCCACGATGAAAACCAACAATAAAACATGATATCAAATGTAAATAGTTCATAAGTACTTGAAATAAAACATAAGTTCACTTAGTGCTCATTCAATGGAAAGTAAATTTTCTAGCATTTATTGTTAACTTGATTCCCATTTTGATCCTTAAAATTGGATCAGAACGAGACTTATTTGGTTTATTTTGAGGATTTGAATTTCCTTTAGAGGGTGTTGTCCACTTGTTCCATTTATTCTTTTGTGAACCACTTCTTCCACCGTGGTAAGGTTGATAACCATGGCCATATCATCCATTTTTTTTCAATGTCCTCTCCTACATTCTCCACCATGATCTCTGCTAGTTCCAAAATTAGCATTTGCCTTAGGAGTTGACATTGGCCCAGTTGGTCATTTGCCTCATGAGTTGACATTTGCCTCAAAAGAAAAAGTCATGACTCAAGAAGCCTGCATCCTACTGATGTCTTTATCTTTTCTTCTGTATTTTATATTTTGTTTAATTCTAGGACATATGTTAGTCATAGTCGCACTTGGCAAATAGAGTACTCAAGTCCACTAAAAAATAATCTACCTAAACCCAGATCAAACCCAATACTCAAGTCAGGCCTAAACCTTACACCTAACCAAATCTAATAGCCCAAAACCCAAAAACCAAATAGCCCAACATCCTTCTGGACAGAGGCAGACCGAACTTGGGTCAAACTCAGTATGGGTCCGAGCTCGGGCCGAACTCGGTCAGCCTGATTTGGTCTCTCAATAAACTTGGTCTTCCACTAGACTAGGAGCTCAACGTTCAAATTTATGAACGTTGGGGACTGAACTCGGCCCGAACTTGCCCCCTAGCATCCTATAAATAGAGCTCCAATTCTTCATTCTACATTCACCATTTTACTAATTCACAATAAACCTTCTTATCTATTCTGAGCTTTAAACCTTCCTATCACAAAAAAGCCAACTTCCGGACGTCTAGTGTGCCAAAGTTGCGATCTCGATTAGAACTTATTTGAGTTGTGTAAAGCCTTGATTTCCATGTGTTGTTATTTACACTTGTGGTTGTGAAGTCACGAGTCCTTCGTATCAAAGCTCGTGGTTGTAAAGTTGTCATGCCCTTCAGATCAAAGCACAAGGTGTAAGAAGTTGATGTGCCCTTCAGATCAAAGCACGTAGTGTAACTGCTATTTTAATAGTGGATTAACATCGAGCTAGAGTTCTCAAGACTAGAAAAGTCCTCTCAGAGGAAAACTAGTATAAAATCTCGGTGTCATCTGATTGCTTGTATTGTTTTACTTACTTGTAAGTTTTTATATTCAACATACTTTTCTTATTGCTTGCAAGATAAATAGTTATTTAGTCATACTCATATAATTTTTATTTGGTAAATATTGACACGAACTATATTCATCCCCCTCTATAGTTGCCCTCACATCCCTTGTCTTTGTTTGGTATAGGGATTACTGTCCAGAAGATAGGCTATAGACCTAAGCTATGACATAGGTTCCTATGTACTATTATTGCTTGGGTTTCTCTTGTATTATTCACTCATGCTTTATTGTTATAGCAGTCGCTAGCAAAAATTTCCAAAATACAATTAGGTATTAGAAACGTAAATATAGGGAGCATGGGTTAAAGTGGGATTAAATATTGTAGAAATACATTAGAAAAATATTTGGTAATTTTTAAGATTATAAAGAATTTATTATGATTATTTGAGAGCCTATAATTATTTAATATTAATTAAATATAAGCATTAGGAATTTTAGAAAAATATTGGATAGGAATTTGGGTTCTTAAATTTTATAGTAAAGCTTAGAACATTATTTTAGAGTTTTTCCTAATTTTTCATATTTTCCCGGACTTAATAGGTATTTATTTGCATCTAAATAAGATGAAGACTAATTAAATAATAAACTAGTTTAGAAATTAGAAAATAAATAAATAAATAAGTAAAAACCTATTCTTGGGTCCCCATACCCACACACGAAAGGGGGGCCCATTGTCAGCAATAGGAGGGGTCCCATGTGCAAGTGGAGAACGCACCTGTGCCCCCGATTACTGGAGGACCCAACCCCACCTGACATTCTATACTTGCTCAACCAGCCAACCGAGGTGACCCATATGTCAGCGTCGTACACCCTACGCACTCGTCCTGTCTCGACCATTTGTCGGAGACTGGATTGATTGTTGCTTTGTTTTTGTGTTGTATGGGGATAATAAGCGGAGTGTCTCACGTCCGTCTAGAAGTTGTTAGTACTCATTAAACAACGTATCAGGCAAGTACTCGTACATGATTGCTCCTTTATAATAGATATTGATATGATCATATTTTTGTTCCTTTTCATGTTCATGTTCTAGTTCACTTTGATTATGACATGATTTCATTATTGTTTTTATGTACGATTACTTTTAGCTTTACTCGAATCACTACTCATTTTGTTACTTATTTTATTTACTCGTAGATGTAAAACTTGCATAACTAGTCTTTAAATCCTGTTATAGTCGGGATTGGGAGAATACGATATCAGGTTATGGACTGTACTCATTTGATAGTCGTAATACCTTACCATATGATGTGTCGTATACCCCTTTACCTACTCGAATGATAGAAGTTGGTGCCCTACACGCATCGATGTGTCGTATTGTCCTAACAGTCCGCATACCGGGCAATATATTCCAAGTGACATAATTACACGTTTACTATTTTTGTTGTGTTATCTTTCTACTCGTATCATCTATGTCATCACCATTTACTTGCCTTACTCTATTCGTACTCTTGATTACCATTGTGTACATGTTACTTGTTTCTTCGAGTCTTCATGTTAGCGTTGTTTGTTGTTTGGCGTGTCTTTCGTTTGCGTTTACTTGCTCACTCCTAGATATTTAAGTTGACAGGTTTAGAGAAGGACTTATATCCTATACAAAGTGGAGAATGTGAAACCCATCCAAAATGGGGACACAATGACTAGTTAGCTTTTATTTTATTTCGCAGGTATGTTTTCAAAGTTCTTATTTGTGGACTTGGACTTTTAGAGGACTTTATATTGCTAATACCCTTCTTTAGTTTCACCATATGGTTCCTATTAAACCATACATACATTAATTAATTAAATAAATGATCATAGACCTCTTTTATGACACTTATTCATTTTCTACTGTATCGATGTTGTGAATGAGTTAAATTGTGTTAGAAAGTTATATAATTGCTAAATATTCTTATTGGTGGATTATATATGGCATTTCTTTTCGGCCCATTGTCCCTAACTCTCATAATGTTTGTAAATAGAAGGAATAATATGCCCATGGCTTGATCTACTGATCTTCTGCCACCCAGTCAAGGTCTTATGCCTTCCTCTGATAACCACAAGGGTCACTCGAGTTTGGTGAATTGATGGAGGGGTTAATATACAAAATAGTGTGATCTATTTACTATCTATGACTTAAGCTAAAGCAGGAACAATGGAGTGGTGTGAGAAAATTCATTAACCTATATTACTTCTATCTTAGACAAGAAGAGTAACTCGTCTTGATCTTCTTCTTCTTCTAGAGTTTGGCAGTGTCTTCCCCTTTCCAGCTGTTGGTCTCTGATAGGAGAAAACTAGACCACATGGTTTTCGGGATGGCACACACGTACGCGATAGTCTCCACACGACGGAGAGCACTACGACATCAAGGATCGGTTTGGTTGCTTAACAAGAAGCATGGTTAGCGGCATGCGAACGTCCAGGCGAGGTGAATGTTCAGTTGACGGTTCGAATCCTGACGGGACCGGGGGCTTCCTTCCCCTGCGAGTTTGAGCCATAAAAGGTCGCTAGGATTTGCTTGACCGCTCGGTCGAGCAT
Source organism: Iris pallida (assembly GCA_029216955.1). Classification (NCBI taxonomy): domain Eukaryota; kingdom Viridiplantae; phylum Streptophyta; class Magnoliopsida; order Asparagales; family Iridaceae; genus Iris; species Iris pallida. The sequence continues at coordinate 3,639,841 of JANAVB010033220.1, read as the reverse complement.
GAAGTCTCATATGTGCAATCTGGTCCGTTCAGCGAAGCGTGGCAGTCACGATGGCCATAGGCATCGAAAAGGTTGAGGGGGTTGCAGAGACTTCCAGAGACGATGGTATGAGACTTTCGGTTGGTGGCTCGGTGGAGAGAGTAATTTATTTGGTGTACATAGATGGGGTTTTATGTCAATCGAGGATAAGATGCATGCAGTAGGGAGGAGTTTAGGTGATGGGTTGATGGTGGAATAAGTATATCAAAGGAGAGGTGTGACACTATATATATATATATATATATATATATATATATATATATATATATATATATATCTGTGTGTGTGTGTGTGTGTGTGTGTATGTATAGAGGAGTGCTCTAGAACCAGCCAGTTGGTTTTATATTATGAAACCAACCTATGTTATACACGTTGGATGGAAATTGAATGGTTGAGATTAGATGATTTAAAAAGGTGGTGGGGTCTACACTTTTTAATCTTAACGACTAAATTCCAATCGAATCTATGAAACATATGGTGGTTCTATAATACAAAACCAACCGGCTGGTTTTAAAGCATTTATATATATATATATATATATATATATATATATATATATATATATATATATATATATATATATATATATATATACACAGAAGAAAAAAAATATTTTCATCCAAAATTCTGCAATGCAACGAAATTTTGGAACATTTCGAAATTTCGAAACCCAAAATTTCTAAAAATTATGGGACCGTTGACCGCCTCAACGGAGGACCCTAGGAGACGGGTACGCAGCCCGAGGGTGGGGTGTGGGCACTCAGCCCTAGTTAGATTTTTTTTCGAAAGTCGAAATTCAATATATATATATATATATATATATATATATATATATATATATATATATATATATATATATATATATATATAACATGGATAGGAATTAATTGATAGATTAGGATACAGATCCTCTATTCCATATATAAAATAAAGAGCTTAGATTACTTAGGATTTAAAAAACCTAAATTTTTGGATATATATAACTCATTTTAAAATTAATTAGGATAGACTCAAATAATGACTATAATTCTAATTGATCCTTATTTGTTACTTTTAGTTTGTTCCTTGAGTAATACCTTATTATTATTTCCATTTATTATCAACCTAATTAATTTAAAGAAGAATTAACATCTATGTTTATTTAATTTTTTAAACCAATATTTAGGACTTTTTAGTAAGCTCTTGTTTACTTAGCTATATATAAAAAATTATTTTCGTGAGGATATCCCCAACTTAGGTTAATTAGGAATTCAAAATCTATGAAATATATTTTTATTTTATTTGTCTGGGCAGAAGGTTTATACGTGTAGTGAAGGTTGAGGCCAAGGTTGTGTTCAATAGAGAGGTTTTGGGAAGTATTATTTTATTTCTGTGGGCATGGTACGTTGTGATGGTTTGTTGTCTCTAAGGGTTGTCTGGACATGGATTCAAGGGAGGTATTATTCAGATATCTACTTGGTCGAGACAAATATGTGTTTCTTCAAGGTGGGTGATTTTGATCATTCTCTCCTTTACCTCCAAACATAAGGAACTGATACTACATGTTTAGTTCATTTTGCTATGAGTTTTGTTGCATGCTAATGAAGAAAAGAACCAAGATAGAAAATACTAATTATTTTGTTGTCAACTTGCTGTATAAAATCTGTTGTATTAACTTAGATTTTTAGACTACTGTTGTTAGACATGGTTTATTATATTGCTATTATAAATATGGAATAGCGTACTGCTATTATCATATGGAAGGTCGTGTTGTAGTTATGTTATCATTTGGAGTATGTTTCTATTATTGTGTTATCATATGGAATGTAGTGATATAGTTACATATCTTATGGAGTATAGTGATATAGTTTGAAAGAAATAGAAACATAAAAAAGGTTTGGGATTGTCTAATCACCAAAGTAGACATCCCTGGATTTGGAAGAATGGGAGTACGAGCGATGCCACGAAGAATGTGGTAATGTGGAAGAATGTGTTGTTGTATATGCTACATAGAAATTTGCATGCTTATTTCAATTTTTTTACCATGTATATGTTTGTATATATATTAATTGTTTAAGCATTTGAATGGTCATGCACAACTTATAGACAAGGTTTTGTTCCTTGAACGGTTATCGGGGAACTGAAACAAGGTTGGCCTAGATGGAACGGTGCTGACGTACTAGCACGGGTGATTTGGGGCCTTCAGTGGGACTAACTACCCAGACTGGAAGGATTGTTATCTCACTTGAAGTCTAAGATGGCTTGTAGTGCAAGTGACTTTCATATAGACTAAGTTGCAAAGTTAATAGTGTCTCCGATTTATAGAAAAGAATATTGTAAGCTTGTTTGTTGGAATAGGCACTTGACAAGTTTATGTATTTTGTGAAGGATAATGAATGTCTTATGCGAGAACACACATTATGATACATTTTTTATATATTATGAAGAATATCATTGTAAGTAGGGAAGGATGTAAGTATTGGATAAGATCAACGTTGTTGCGTAACACATTTATACTTATGGACACATATATGCTCATGAATTGTTAACTGATCCTAAGACAAGATTAGAAAGATCACATATGTTTGTATACGGAAACATAATCAATGTGTTTTTTTAGTTGAGTTGACTAGAGGCCACTCACCAATACACAACAATGTATTGACCCCCAACACTCCAAGTGGAAAGATTTACTTGGAGGTACTAAGTCGTTTGAGCTCGAATTGACAACTTGAAGCTGTGTAGCCGAATATGTTTTCTTTTGCTTACAAAGGATATAATGTATAGAGCAATATTGATTATATGAGTTCATGAGTTGTAAGACTTGTGGCATTTTTTATGGTATTTGGATTTTGTGTTGTAATCGGGTTATACTCTGGCCTAGAGCCGTAGTAATTTTGTTGCAGACTATTAATAAAGAGAATCATTTTTCATATAGCTTGTGTCTATCGACTTTTTACTTATTTTTCAGCTGCGATAACTTATCTCTTAGATGTTCTAGTGATCATGTTTGGTATTTTCCTTGTACAAGACAATTTAGAGTTGTACGATAGCATGCCCAGTTGCAACTTTTGGTCCTGTGGGATCGGGGCATTACATAATGGAATCAAAGTATGGCTTTGCGTCCTTGGACCCTCAATTAATTTTCTTCAACTCTGAGTTGCTTCCGTGATCTAAGTCTTTAACCTTCATGATATTCCGCTGAGTATTTCATACAATAAGTCTATATATGTTATAATTTGTCATGTGGGTATTTTGTTGATCAATGGTGGTTCCGAAGAGTAGTAGCGTATTATTTGTCAGGCCGTGAGGTAAGATGTTTGGAATGAGGATAAGTTAGATTATGGCTAAGTTGGATGTTAGATGAGCAAAAGGCTTTCAATGGATGTGATGCAGTATGTTGTGGTATTGTATTGCATATATGAAGGAAGTATGCTTGGATTCCAAGGAAGAGAAATATATATATATATATGTTAAGTTGTTCAAGTGGAATGGTTCCAGATAGATTTTAAGTGATTGTGAGTGACAGATAAGTGGATGTTGTGTGTGTGATATATAGGATCACCGTGGTAAGGATTGTCCAAAAGGGGTAAAGATTCAGAGGTTGGAGCATAAGTGTTTGTGTGCAGAGTAGTTAGATCCCTGATTGGTGTATTAGATAGCCCTAGTGGTGTTTGCATGATTAATGATATGGGTATCAATAAGTCTATTAACTATGGATGGGGATAGTACAAAGTCTCAGTTTAGAGTTATGCTTGGTTGATGCAATTTTGATTGGCTTTTGTTGGATTTATTCAGATGATTGAAAACAATTTTAGGAAGATTAAGATTGTACTTGATAAGAATTCAAATTAATGAAATGAATTGATGACTTGGTTGGGATATCAATATGGATTGTGTATTGAACTGTGGTTTGAATCGATTGGATCAATTTTTGAGTTACGTACGAAGGCTAGGTGGTATGACTGGAAGTTTGTTTGGATGATGTGCGAATGACTCTTAAGGATTTAAGAATTATATTGCTCGATGAGCTAAGAAACCCTATAGTTGATTTGATCTGTAGAGTGGATGAGTTAATTTTATATCCAGTTTAGAAGGTAGTATTAGTTGAAATAATTAGAGTTTAGCGAATGTATGTTTTCCTAGTTATGCATATCCACTATTTTAGAATTTCCTATATATTATTATTTTTCTAAATTCCTAAATTTTTAATTATTATTTATTAAGAAATATTATTACCTTTGGTAATTATGGAATAACAATTTTGTACTTAGCAAAGAGGGAGAGGTGAGTTTAGTAAATAATTATTCATGCTTAATGTGGAAACTTTCTAGAATTCATTAATTAAATATGTGTTTTAGTTAAGCATGTGGTTAATTAAGCATACGAAATATTTCTTGAGAATCTAGTATATTCCTAGAATATTATTAATATTATAAAGGATCATATGGCAACTCTACATGAGGGTGAATAGAGTAGCGGTATAAACTATCCAATTAAAATAAGTGAAGTGAAGACAATTATCAACTATTAGTAAAAAAGTGAAGCAAATATGTAAATGAGAAGAAAGCAAATGCAAACACTCAGATTTTATCCTGGTTTCCCTATGAAAGGACTAGTCCAGGCCTGATAACTCTTGCTCGGAGTTGAATCCACTATAAAGTGAAATGTAAGCTTTAATCTGAAGACTTGCAACTTATTACAACCTCATTCTTTGATCCGAAGGCACGACGACTTCAAAACCACGAGCTTTGGTATGAAGAACTCGCGACTTCAGAACTAGATAGAAAACTTGTTGAGCCAAGCACTTACAACTCTGACAAACTTCTAAACTGAAATCGCACTTACACTAAAAGGCTGGAGAGTTGATCCTGGAGATGGGAAGCTTTAGGCTATGAGGGTTTGCTCACTAAAGGATAGAAAGATTAAGAACGATCGAGTGAGTAAGAATGGTCGAGTGAGTAGGAATGGAAAAATCTATGTCTATTTATAGGATTTTTGTAGACAGAGTTCGGCCAAAGTATTTGAAAATTTTGACCGTTGGAACCACAAAATCAGGGATTTTACAACTAGACATGTTTCTAATTTAGGTCAACCGAGTTCGTCCAAAGCTCGGCTCGAGTTCCATTGTCTATTTTAGTATGATCCAGGGGTTTGTATGGGTTAGTTTTGGTTTGGTGCTGGGTTTGTATATGTAGATAGGTTTCAGTCTATTTTTGATTGGACTTGACGTAGTATTTTTGTGAGTGAATTAAGTCTTCTTAGTTACGAGTGCGACTCGACTCATATCAGTCCTAGACTCAATAAAATATAAAATTACGTTGCTTGCAACATGAAAAATACTAGACATTAGAAGATTTAGTTGTCCGGTACATGTCTTCCTTTAGTAAATATTCTTCACATCTAGTTACTACATTTTGTATTTAACTCAGTTTTGTCGATTATCAGAATCAGGTTGATTATGACTGATTTGTGTCAACAATCTCCCCATTATGAAAATTGACAAACCATGCTAATACAAATCAGATACTAGATAGCCTTTGATCTCATACGGTATGCAAGCCTTGACACGAGCTCCACCATAATAAAATGTTTCCTCTGTTTAGCGCAAGAGCTGCAAAGGCTACTGTTCCTGTAAATCGGAAACCTATTTTGAATAAAAAGCAGCAAATATGAAATTGATACATATGTCACAATAAAAAAGTAGCAAATATAAAATTGATACATGTATGACAATTAAAAAGGAGCAAATATGAAATTGATACATATATCACAATTACTCATACTACCTACCTCATATTTGTTTTGTCATATATTATTACCATATTTGTATTGCTCTTTTTTCCCTTTGTTATTTAATCATAATGAAACAGTAAGCTCTCTCAAAATAAAGAAGACACACGGAAGAAAAGAGCAACAAAAATTGCTTTACGGGGAGTACATATATAAACATGTTATAGTTCTGTCATAAAATAATCTAGCTTAGAAATGTCCTAAAAGTATAATTAAGATCACCTATTTTTGACATATTTGTAGGCATAAAATCCTACCTTATCAAGTAAAATCATAATCATGTGAAGGAGTAAGTGATCATAGATAATGCGTAAGATGTTTTTAGTACAGTCATTCAAAAGAGCATAGTCCAAAATGTCTCTTAAAATCATCTTAAATGACATAAAAACATAGTGAAATAAGAAAATATCACCCAAAGCATCTAGCATGATAGCAGCTATAGGTCATCACCATCTGTGGGATTATCAGCTAGCTGGTGAGCATCAAAATAAACTCCGGTTGGAACAAAGTACTGCTGAATAAAAGGGTCATCGATCCAGTAGCATGAGCTAGAAGGTTCACGAACTACTAGAAAGGGTGTAACAAGGTGATGAGCGTGGCTGTACTGAAGATCTGCTATGGAGTTGGCCAAGGAGTGGGCCTGAATCATGGTACGATAATCTTGATCGCGAAAACGAGTGTTGATGTTCTTCTTATGGAACTAAGCATCTATCATCTCGTTTTGCAGTCAGAACTGCTCATAGAACATATCTTGGATAGAATCTATGGTAGCAAGAGTGGTTGATGTGGATGGTAAAAATGTAGCTGGAGTGGATGTGGCAGGAGGTATAAGATCAGCGGGGTCAGTAGGAGCATCAGAATTATATGAAGAGTCATCATAATCAGAAGATGAAGGATAAGTGGGGTTGGTCCTGCGGGCTTTGGTTAGGTTAGCTGGCTGAGATAGAAGAGTGGGCTCCTCCATAGGAATATAAAAATGATAAAAAATAAGAGGCAAATATATGGCATAAAGAAGTTGGCGCCTAGACTCATGGCAGTTGACCATTTGTTTGATGATGGTCTTTGGAAGGCTAAAGGGATTGAAGGCATAAAAATGATACATGACTGACATCTAAAGAAAAGAAACTCATCAATCGATAATTTTTTTGGAAGAATGGCTGAAAAAATAATCCGGTGGAAGTAATATTGGTTCAAGTATTGAACATGGAACATGTAATGCCCTAGTCCAAAATTTGTAGGATTAGAATATGTATACATGCCTGCTACGTATTAAATGGACTCTAACTCAGCTTAAATACATATAAGCTGTATAGTAACGACCAACTATCTATCATAAATCAATACTATCACTAAGTCTCAATCCACAGTAATATAGAACATAAGAATGGAAAATGTATATTATGGTGTGACCCCATGCTACACTTGTCCGAATAGACTCGAAAAAAATAGTATGAGTCTACAAATACTAGACTAATAAGCAGAATGCAAGTAAAAGAAGATGAATATGTAAACGCAAAAGATAACTGAATCCGAAATAGCAACACCATCATGATCCGTAAACTAACTCTGCTCAGTCAACTACATGGAGAGATCACTAGGTCCTCAGGGGACATAGCAAAATATATAATATACAAGCCTATTGTACAGTAAATAACATGCATGAAAGATGACAAAAAATAATACAGGAAATAAAGACTAAAGAAGATAAGTACAAAGATGAAGCTTGAAAAAAATGGTATGCCATCGAGAATCGTACTAAAAAGCGTGACTACGAGTAAAATGGAGTAAACCGCAACCCGGTGGTGGCTAACGACTATATAGATTGCAGCCTGGTGGTTGCTAACAACCTATACTAAGTTTTATCGTAGCCCGGTCGTTGCTATTGATCGAGAGTAGTCAAGTATAGTCAATGCCTATAATAATATCCTCGTCTAAGGAAGTACAAAGATCAAGTCCAGGTCAATTACAAGTCAAAATCCAGGTCAAGGCATTCAAGAGATCGTAACATAGGACTAAGCAAACACTAACAGGATCTATACATGAATAGAAGCAGTATATGGAACAAAGAAAATAATGTACGTCTACGTGTAACAAAGTAAATAACAATGACATGAACAAGAGGAGCAGGTCATTAAGTAAGATAGATGAGAAACAACAACATATGAATGCATGAAAATATTATACAGTTCGACAAGGTATGCTTGCCTGTCTCTTTCAATGTGCGTACTGTTGTCCAACTCTGATATCCTCCGTCACATTCTCCTAGAATATACATCCACCAATTAATGACACATCGATGACATACCATACATGGACTTACCATATATAGACCAGTAATATTTATATACTAAACTAGTCACATTAACTAGCCGACTCAATCTAATATATATAGCTTTAAATCTACCCAATAAAGTAATATTTTATATCATAAAAATATGTTTTTATTTCTGGAAAAATATTTATAAATAATTTATAATAATATTTATTCTATTTAATTTATATAAAATCTTATATTGATCCTACATCAATAATCACCAATTTGTGCAATAGTTTCGTACCCGAAACAATTTTTTTAAAGAAACAATAAATTTGGAAAAAATATATAAAATATATTATAATCTAGACTTATGATAAAATAAATACAATAATTATTTTAGAATAGTTCCTTAGGGTTTCGAGTCCAAAAAGACACATAGATTCTAGATTTTTCGGTGATCCGACAACAATACGACGGACACAAATTTTATTAAAATACAAAAATCTCCACCAAATGGCACAAAAGTATATGGGATAGAAAGATTAGGATTTCTAGAGTATTACAAATATATTTTAAAGGTCAAAGTGCTCTGCAAGTCGCCAAAAAACTCGCCCGCAAAAGAACTGGTTCAGTCTGGACACCCTATAGCAAAACGGACGTCCTAGACAAACTGTGTAGAACCACGTGGGTGGCCAATTGGAGATGAAAATAGACACGTATTTATTCGCTTTAGTTTTGGTTTTGTGAGAAACGGACATCGAAAAGTATATGAAACCTCATGTACAAATCATCCTACATGTTGCGATAAATTCAGCATAACTTCGGTCGACTTCATGTGCCTTCCACGCCTTGTACCAACAAAACGGGGCTTCGTGGCTCATCAGGAAGGTGTTGGGATTTTAGGGGTGTCCTAGAGTTGAGATGAATGTGGTATAAGGGTTGGAGGTGGTCGAAAATTTGGGTTTCTGTCTGGTAGAAAAATATGTGCGAAATAGAAAAGAAAATATGAGTTCTCGATTTTGAAGGAGAAAGAAAATATGGGGCCGGCCAAAATCTAGTATATATATGAATAATTAATATTTTAAGGGTTGTGATTTGATAAAAATTAGTAGAATTTCGTTGAGTTGATCAATATTCTATAAGATACATAAAATTGTATATTCAAAAGATTTGAATTGTTTCCAAAAATGGAAACAAAATATTTGATTGTGTTTAAACATATTTGGAGGTAAAATCTAAATAAAATCTATCTAACTTAATCCTAATAGGTTATGGAAACCTAGTATATGCTCTACCAAGGCTAGTTGGACTAGTTTTGGACCACTATGATTTATTGAACCGAAATAGGCTCCGAAAGTCTAATAATTGGGTCTTGTGCGCCATTTGAAAATAAATAGCACATGGGAACTCAATTGAGTGGGATACCATTGGCATGTGCGTAGTAGGCTTAAGATAGTATAAAACAGATATTAGGTCGAAATGTTTGGATCGTGTTTGGGCCTCAAATCGGAATTGAAAAATACATCAAATTTACGGTGAAGGCAAAAATGACCATTTTGACCCAAAAATTGTTCATAAAAAATATAGTACAAAGAAACATGTTTGAGTGGGACATGATATACCAAAATATAGGTAGACTCGTCTAGAACAGGAATATGGAACTTGTTTCGTGAAATTGGCTAATGCTACGCTTCAAAAATCAAAGCTAAGACAAAGTGTATTTATAATCAAAATTTAAATATAAAATATACTTTAATAAATTAAAATCACATTGAATAAAATAAAAAATTCCAAAAATTAAGGTGCTTATAGAACTTTTCGGGGGGACAGCGATGAGGGGCATATAAGATATCTAAATAATCAGGTGGAGTTCATAGTAATATTGGTTCAAGTAATGAACATAGAACTTTTCGGAAGGACATCGATGTGGGGCACATAAGATATCTCTGAAAGAATCAATGTTCATGCCCTCCCCAAAATCAAGTTTAGTGATGCTAAGTAGGGCTTCACCCCCATTTGGGATTTCGAGGATTTTGCCAAAGTTACATCACTAAATTCGATATCTATGTCACGCCCCGCTCCCGGATAATCGGGTACGGGTCGATGCATGCCCGGCCTACACTGTCGTTGACAACGGTAGTGAGCCGTCTAGTCATCAATACCAAGTATAATCTCATCACAGCATCTAATCACGGAATCTATACTAACCATCACAGCAATCCACTATATAATTATTACAACTTATACATGAATGTCCGGGTACAAAGCCGGTGAAAGATAAATGATACAACAATGACATATAAATCAAATACACTCAATCACTCTCTATACATGAATCTAATATCTCAATGTCAAGCGAGCTCCAATGCCAATCATGCCAATCTAAGGATCCATCTCACCTGTAATCAACGATCCAGTCAGGAAAGGAGCAAAGTACAATGTAACTCAATAAAAGTCACCACAGAGATCAATGGAACGGTATATCAAAATATAATTGAAAGACAGAAAACAAGATGAGTATAAAATATGCACTAGCTATGTGTACATGTGCAATTGGACGTTATCAACATGTGGGGACTAATATGTAATCAGGCATATAAAATATATATGCTATCAGTCACGAATAATCAGGCATGTCTAATGACAATGCTATCAGTCACGCAATAATCAGGCATGTCTGACGACAATGCTATCAGTCACGCACGAAATGGACTCAGGCATACAGAGTATGCTATCAGGCAATGTTTGTCCAATATTAGTCAATCACATGTCTCTAGAACGTCCCCCACCCGACACGGAAAACAATGCAAGCAAGCAATCAATCGAGAACAAGTGAAATAAATGACACGATAACAAGTGTGAGTGCAATGCATGCAATGATGGTAATATTGAGTACATGTACTTGCCTTAATTCTGGGGTTTTCTTCAAGTCTTCTAGTTACACCTAAAAAAATAGGGAAATACACTTAGATAATGTTAAACATCACTTCAAGATCTACCCAAAGTAATTTCTTTCTAAGACCCGAACCCATACCACTACTAACCAGTGTTGGCCAAAGTATCAGTCAAGTCTCAAGAAACAGTGTAAACTTAACTAAGTTCAAGTCCAAACCTATTAAATGATTTCCTATTGATCACAACAGCATCACACTACTCTATAGACTTGAAGTCTTAGCCCTACAATATCCATTGGCCCAATAGCAATATAGGAAAACTTACTGAACAACTTATTCAATCTCTAACATATATATATGACTATAAGTCATGGCCAGATTCATAATTAGAATTCCCTACTGTCTTAACTCATATTGGCCTACACATGTGAACCGAGCACATCAACCAATAATACTCACCAAGCCTAAGTTAAACCTGGTTCTAACCTTTAAACCTAACAGCTACTACACACATTCCAGCTCACTGGCAATTTCCAAATATACCTAAACTAATCGGTCAAAATCAATTGAACTTAAACTATCAGAGAACCTAACACCAAGTGTACCCCTCGTGTCCCCCTATTGGTGTCAGTCCCTTACCATGTGTCCGACACTTGGTTGAAATCTGGACACGAGCCAATCGTTGCTGAGAATCCGTCCATAAAGAGGAGACGAAGGACATGAGTATACCTGAGCTCGAGGAAGGTTCGTCGTGTCTCCGGAAGTCGACACGGCAGCTCCGCGTGTCCAATGGTGGTGTCTCCGAGTCCTCAGCTCGCCGATACGTCCTTCTGGGCATTTCGTCGAACAGGTGGCGCGCGTGAAAAGAAAGAAGGATTATGAGTTCAATTTGAATATGTTCTCAACTCCAAAATTGGAGAGAATTCACAAGAATAGATCCAGGACTCACCAACACGAATTCAAATCAAAATTCGAAAAGAAACAAGAACTTCGACCAAG